>VVHJ01063905.1:0-14587 GCA_015107715.1 Tylochromis polylepis
AAGCTGCAGCCGCGGTTTGTGTACAGCAACCGTGTTTATTCGGTGGTTAATAAAAGAATATGTGTACAAACATGAGCGAGTCGTGGGGTCTGCCTTGGGTCCGCTACAACGTTAAATTGTTAAGACCTCGCATATATATATACATGTTGTGCATAGTACCATCAAAAGATTCAGAGAACCTGGAGAAATCTCTGTGCGCAAAGGGTCACATCCAAAAATCAGTATTGTATGCTTGTGATCTCTGTCATTGCACAGGCTCAGGAAGACTTCCAGAAATAATTCTGTAAACACAGTTCCCTGTGCCATCCACAAATGCAGGCCAAGGTGTGTTCAAAGAATAAGTGTATGTGGACATGATCAACAAATGCAGCTGTTTTATTTTTCTGGACGAAAGCTCATTTAAAATAGATTCAGGCAAAGTGAAAAACTGTTCTGTGTTCAGACCAGTTGAAAGTTTTTGGAAAACACTGATGCTGCATATGTTAGACTAAAGCGGGGAGGAACATCGAGATGTGTAATCCAGACAGTGTCTTGCCTATTTCAGCAAGACAATACTAAACCACATACTGCTTCTATTACAACAACATGGCTTCATGGAAGAGTCCAGGTGCTGAACTGACCTGCTTGCAGTCATGAAAATGAAATTAAAAATCACGAAACAAAAAATCCAGCAAAGAAAACCCAGGACTGTTGAACAGCTAGGATTCTGTATCAGACAAAACTGGGACAACATTCCTCTCCCAGAAGTCCAGCAGCCGGTCTCCTCAGTTCCCAGATGTTTATGGGCTGTTGTTAAAAGAAGAGAGAATGTTACTTAGGGTAAACTAAAAAAGTACCTGGTACCAGGTACCAGTACCATTAGGTACTATGACCGGAATGACCCGATCCGAGTAGGTACTAATGGAAAAGGGGCTGTAGTGGTAAACATGGCACTGCCCCAGCAGTCTTCTTAAAATGTTACATTTTCTCAGTTTAAACACTTAATATGCTTTTAGGAAAAGATAGGTTTATGAGATTTGCAAATTATTGCATTCTGTTTCTATTTACATTTTAGGTAGAGTCCCAGCATTTTTGAATAAGAGTTGTAAATAACCAAATAAATAAGTTGCAAACAAAAAAAATGAAAACCTTAGAATAAATGAGGTAAACGTGCCATTTATTCAGAAGATTGCAGATGTACGTTTATATCAGTTACGGCAAAGCCTGTAATGTAGATACTGATACATGACTTTAAAAATATCCGCCTCCACTGGTCTTCTAAACTATGACAGCAGGGGGCAGCAGAGTGACGCTTTTCAAGCTTGCAAAGTGAAACTGGAACGTGACACTAGGTAGTACTTAAGGATAATGAATGTGAGGATGCTTTTACACTGTGAAGTGGTTCATATATATTAAACTGAGCCAAAAATCACTAATACCATACAATATCTTATGCTTACCTACACAGCCTCTTAAAATAAAATCACAAAATATTATATTAAACAGCAGACTAAGATAAACAGATAATGCTAAGATAACTAAGATAAATAAAATAATGCTGGACTATATCTTCATAGGCTTCAAACAACTGCAGGATAAGCTGATGCATTTTCAGGTTTATGAAAATACTAACCTCAGTCATCAAAAATAAAGATGTAAACAGGATGGAGCTTTATGCATGGATTGACTGTAGGTTCAGAAAGTTCATTAAAACAAAATCTCAAAGTCTGACTGTTTGAAATTTGGTTAGTTTAGTTTGCAGTCAGTTTAATGCTCTTTGACTCGGTGAGAAGTTTGGTAAGCAGTATTGAGCGTTTAGACCTGTTGACCTCTCAGTTTCTTCATTCCAACACGTCCCGTACCAAATAACTTTGAAGGCAAAGACAAAAAGAGGAAAATGTATCCCTGGGGTCTTTGGAATTCATGTGAGGAACCACAAAAACAACACTTCATCAGGGACACCATTCAGACTGGTGATCAGCAATATATGGGGAAATTCAAATGAGAACCATTGTGTGGAGGGAAAGCCAAAGAGATTTGTCTCGTCCCTGGCCCCCTACTCCTTTTCTTTCTTTTATTTTTTTTTAACCATCTTCTCACGACTGACTTTGATGTAGATGTAGACAAGATGACTGTGAAACAAAGCAGCTCAATTCCACTGCAAGAATCAGTTAGTCAGCTGAGTGGGTGGGGAGGAGAAGCAAACAGGGGAACGTAGTTTCATATGAGAAACACAAGAAAATTACATTTCAGCCAGTGTATCAATCTGCCGAGGAATGGGAGGGAGGAGACATGGAGCAGGGCAAAGTGAGCTGGGTGTGAGAAAAGGAGCTCCAGTTGATCTCTCTTTAGAAACCCCCCCCAACTCTCCTGCTGGGTAGTGCTCAGCTCTTGTCCTCCTGGTACAATGCTGGTGGAACGGCAGCCCCCCCAACCACCACACACACAACCTCATAACACCCCCAACAGCCCTCCATGTGCTGGAGCTACGCTGACAGCCTGGACCCCAGACCCTAGCATATGGAGGCCAGACCAAGCGGCCTGCTCTCCAATGCGCTCCACAGCTGGGTCTCTGCTGGAGTGGGCAGCAGTCTAATGCCACTACACGCTCTATAGTGAAGTTTAACCCGCAGAGTTAAACTTTTTGATGAACACAGACAAGCTGCTAACTGGCAGACTCATAAAGTCAGTTCATCCAGATTATTCCAACACAAAAAACAAACAATCAAAAAAGAAAATGTATTGTTTTATTTACTTCTAGTGATATCAGGCCATGCTTTTACTTGAACAGATTTTGAATCTGTCTGTTAGATTTCTGTCACATCTTCTTTCTTAGAGCTGTGACTTTAGGATAAAGCACATAAGGGAGACCACAGGAGGTACTTATAACAATAACGATTGCTCTGTTGTATTCACGTGTATGCACAAAAAAACCTGAAAATAAGTAGGATAAATTCATTACCTGTTTGATTTACATCTGTTCTTCTATTCTATGGCATATCAAATGGGGAAAGGCCCATCAGAGGGAAGAGTTATTTAAAACAACACCAACATCATTTGAACCCAAAGAGCTACAAGAGGTGGTCAAGAAGCTCTAAATGTTTCTAAGGCCACCGATTTGTGTGCTATCGAGGGCAATATTTGAAATCAGAACTCCATCCATTCATTTTCTTTGGCGCGTCCATTTTGGGGCTGCGGGGAGCTGGAGCCCATCCCAGCTGTCATAGAGTGAGAGGCAGGGTACAGCCTGGACAGGTCGCCAGTCCATCGTAAGGCCAGCATAGAAAAAGCCAGGCAACCCCTCACACACATTCATACCTATGTCAAATTTAGCATTGCCAATTAATCTAACATGTCTTGTAACTGTGGGTGGGCAGCTGGAGTACCCAAAGAGGACGGGGTGGGGGGCCAGCTGGTGGACTCAAACCCAGGACTTTCAACTATTCACCACACCATCGTGCTGTCCTTTTTTAAAGCCTTTTTGGGCAATTCTTTGTAAGCAAATCAGAATATAATAACAAATATTATACTAAATATATTGATTAAATTTCTCACTAGCTCTACACAGTGGAGTAATCAAGTAATCAAAGATAAAACTATTTCATCCAAAAAGAACTGGACAGGGTGATGGTATGAGTATTGGATGGCAGTGCAGTTTATTCTAGATCTTTCCCCCATAAAGATGACATTTGATGACCTCCCCTTTACCCTTAAGGACAAGTTTTGACAGTATGTAGCAATAAAGACTTGGTTTGATGACCATTAGAATAGTTTCTGGATTTTTCCAAGAGTAATGCACACCCAGTCATTTTGTTCCATAAGCAGGCCTGAGATATTACAGAAATTGCTCAGTCCAGAAAAGGATTTTGAGGGGTGCTCCTGATAGCCTTTAAAGTAGTAAAGAGCTGGTGAAGCAAGGGATGCCTTGCCTTTAACATTTGCCAGTAGAGTGTGCTTTACTTTGCTGAAGCTACTCAACAGGCCTTCATGTCGAATGCTTAACCTGTAAAATGTTTAGAAAATTAAAAGCGTGTTCAAGAGGTCAGATATGAACAAATATTATCAGCTTATAATCGCCTGAAGTGGAAATTGGCTTTCATGTCCCCATCACCAATATACCCCACCGCCCACGACCAACCCAAAAACCTGAGCAACAGTAACATCCTCATTTACACTTTCACACATTTACATATCATCTAAGCCCCATGAATCAAACTATGAACAAAGTACACTTGTCAGTGAGAGTCGCTGGCCTGTCCTCAACCCCTCAATTCTGACACGAACTAATGTTGACTCATGGGAGAATATGTGGCCATTCTGATGCTAATGGCAGCTTTAACCACCTACTTAACCACATAGCCCTCACTCTCTATACAGCTCCACTCAACCTGATCCGTGTGTATGTGTGTGAGAGAGAGAGAGAGTGTGTGTGTGTGTGTGTGTGTGTGTGAGAGAGAGAGAGAGAGAGAGAGAGAGTGTGTGTGTGTGTGTGTGCGTGCAGGAGAGGAAGAGCAAGAAAGGAAAAGAGCTTAGATGAGTATGCAGGAGAAGCTAACTTTTGCTGGGTTGCAGTGCAGTAAGTTGGTGTCTCGTACAGTGATGACTGATTAAGGCCAGCTAAACACACCTCATTTGATATTTTTGCACCTTTGAGTTTTGCGTTTGCCGCACACTTGTTTGTGGGTATTTTTGAGATAAGAAATGCTGAGAGTTGTTAGCTGTCTGGTTAGCTTTCACTGTGAGGCTTGTGTTAGTGGAGACAGGGGTCACCAGTTAGCACCATGACCCTTTAATACCGGAGGGATGCTTGCTGCTTGGCCTGGCATGCCACAACACAGTGCTGGAACGAGAACAGGTGGTCATTAAATCTGCTGTAATCCCCTCCATGAATATCTCAGGGGCAAGGTGATGGAGGAAAGAAAGCAAAAACGAGAGATGGGGAGAGAAAGACAAAGGGAAAGAGACAGATATGGTAACGGGGACAGGGAGAAAGAGTTAAGGGTGGGGAGCGTTTGATGCTTGGACCGTGGGGCTCTTCAGCACAGTCTGCGGGCCGTGCTTCAGAGCGGATGTGTTAACAGTTTCAGGCTCAATGGAGGGAGAAATCCCCACAAAGGGAGGTGTACAAATATTGTGGGAAATCCGTCCGCTCTTTAATATTTCATGAAGGCCCACAATCTATTCATGGGACTCCATTCCTTTGGAGGGGCCCACATTCAGGCTCACTCCGCAGTCTCAATGGGCAGCTCTTAATTGAGTGCCCGCTCATTCTTCGTCTCCCTGGCAGATTGTTCCCCATGAAAGCCCCTGCCTCTTCATCCTCCTCTTCTTCTCCCTAAGAGTGGCCAAAGAAAAGGGGGCATGCCTTGCTGGTGGTGTATATTGGAGGGTGAAATAAGTAAAGCGGGGTGAGTGTGGATCAAATATGATAATAGGGCAAGTGGGGATGGTAGTGCACAGGGAGGTGGGGGCAGGGGGCTAATCCTCATGGTGGGTGACAGAGGGGAGGGGTTGCATTCCCCTAGATGGCAGGAGAGTGTATCGTAGTAGTCTGTCTCTGTGTGTGTGTGTGTCCATAGCATAGTTTTCTAATGTCCAGTGTAGTCAAATCGGGCATTAAATGGTCTTTAACCTGCCAGCTCCCCATTGCAGAGTCAGCTTGATGTCCGATTGTGCTAGTGAGAACAGAGGAGGTCATAGTCCTGTGAATTCAGAACAAGCAAATTGTCCCTGTGTGTTGCTTTATGCACGCCTCCCACTGAGGCAACTCCCAGACAACAAATTTCCAGTAGTGAGACTGTTTTGGAAGCAGAGAATCTCCTGTTGTGTTTTGCACGTAAGAAAGATCATCTGCAGACAGGGCGTCGACCTGATTCTTTCAACATTGTCTGGAGTTCATGTGTGAAACCAGCTATTCCCATGCTCTCAGTGGGCAAGTGTATGTGAATCTTTGTATCTTTGTCTTGAATAATATAATAATTGTATAATGAAATAATATAATAAATATGGAACCCAAAGAATTAAAGTAGACTGTGGAGACACAGGACAAATTACAAAATGTTTCTTTCTGATCATGAGCAGAAATCCATTAAATTTATGGATAACCCCAATTCCAAAAACACAGTACCCACATCTTATTCACAACAGACCATAGAAAACATATCAAATATTTAAACTGAGACATTTTTCTTCTTCATGAAAAATATTATCTGATTTTGAATTTCATGTCAGTAACACATCACAAAATAAATGGTGGACCTGGAGGAACAGTCTGCAAATAATTAGGTTAATTGGCAACAGGTCAGTAACATGATCAAGTGGCTTTATTGTAATGTCAAACATGTGCAGCGGTACAGTACACAGTAAAGCAAGACAACGTTCCTCCAAGACCATGGTGCTACATATAACAGACAATCAACACAGGATTGCATAAAGTGCAAGTGTGCAAAAATTGCAAAAAAACTAAACAAAGACAGTGCAACACCAGACATAACAGAACGATACAGACACACGACAGCGCAGACACAACAGTGCAATAGAAAAGTGCATCAATGACAGTGGGTTGTGCAAAAAGTAACTTGATGTATGAAGGTGTGTGTGTGTGTGTGCGTTTGTGTGTGTGTATGAGACTGTGCAGATAAGTGCTCGAGGTAGTGACATGTATGAAGGTATGTGTGTGTGTGTCAGTTCAGTCACTGAGTGTTCAAGAGTCTGACGGCTTGGGGGAAGAAACTGTTTTGCAGTCTGGCAGTGAAGGCCTGAATGTTCTGATACCTCTTGCCAGAAGGCAGCAGGGTGAAGAGGCATGTGTGAAGGGTGCATGGGGTCCTCCACAATGCTGGTGGCTTTGCAGATGCAGCGGGTGCGATAGGTGTCTGTGATGGAGGGAAGAGGGGCTCCAGTGAGCTTCTCAGCTGTTCTCACTATCCCTTGTTGGGTATTGCGATACAATACAGTGCAGTTACCATACCAGACAGTGATGCAGCTGCTCAGGATGCTCTCGATAGTCCCTCTTTAGAAGGTGGTAAGAATGGGTGTTGGGAGAAGGGCTTTTCTCAGCTTCCGCAGGAGGTAGAGACGCTGTTGGGACTTCTTAGTTATGGAGCTGGTGTTGAGGGACCAGGAGAGGTTCTCCGCCAGGTGAACACCAAGGAATTTGGGGCTCTTGATGACCTCCACAGAGGATCCATCGATGTTAAGTGATCTCTCCGTTAAAAGAGCATCTTAGAGAGAGTTTTTCAGAAGTAAAGATGGTGTCACTGCACTGGGTTGTTTGTGCTTTTGGTTTAAGTTATACTCTTTGAATTATAGTTTTCTGTTTGTATTATATTTATAATTCCTGGTTTCTAGGTTTCTGTTCTGTTTCTGTGCCTACTCTGTGTTCTTGGTGAAGGTTTAATTCTGTTGTCCGTGTGTTGCATGCTTAGTCTTAGTTTTCTGTCTTTATGTCTTCCCTGTGTCCCACATCTAGTTACTTTTGTCTCTGTGCTTCATGTTCCCCCTGTTCCAGAGTCTGTCATGTTTCCACGTCTCTGTGTCAAGTCTGCGTCTTTGCGAATGTCTCGTGCTTCCTGTTTTACTTTGATAGTCCTTGTCCTTTGTCAGTGTATTCTGCTTTGCTTCTTTTGTCTTGTTGTGTTTGATTTGTCCCAGCTGTGTTCCCACCTGTTCCTCATCCGCTCGTTGTCCTGCCTGTGTATTTAAGCCCTGTGTCTACTTCTGTTTGTTGCTGGTTTGTCTGCTTAGCAGCCTGTCTTTCATCTGCATGTCTCCTGCTGTTGTTCCCTCCACATTTCAGGTTTTTTTTTCCCTCTCTAGTTCTTTCCATGTTTTATGTTAGCTTTCCCGGTTTAGGTTTTTCTTAGTTTAAGTCACTGCCATTCTCTGCTTTTGTTTGTATTTTGCCTCCCACTGTAAATAAAGCTCACTCAGAGTAAGTTTGTCGTCAGTGCCTGCTCTTGGGCCCACACTCTTCACCTCTCATCTCCACATGATCCGTCTCGCAGACCGTGACAGATGGGATCATTTCAGAATAGTGTTCCTCAACATTAAAATTGAAAAGACTTTCAATATCTGATCAGTACATAACAGGAAGCACAGCATTTAAAACAGGCATGATTTTGTCATGTAAATCAGTGCATGGGCTCAGGAACACTTCCAAAAATGTCACCGACAATATATCCGATGTTGGTGTTGTTCCTGCAGTATCATGTTGGTCAAGGATCAACATTGCAATTGACTAATCACAGTGTTGTGATGTCATAGCTTTGCAATGTGGGGAAAAGAGAAAAAAGGCCTTTGTTCATATAAAACTCTCTTCTGGATCAACTGGTGATATTTCTTTGCCAATTTATCCAATATAATAACATATCAAGTCAGGTTCACTGCTTGCCAAATTTACATTACTCATGTTGGTTTGTTAGTAATAGCTTTTAATAGCATTAGCCAAATTCTTGGCTGTTGATCCTGGACCAACTTTATTATGATGATATATGCACAACACCAACACAGGGATATCAGGCTATACATCTTCTCTCAGTCAAAGCTCATTTAAAATCGACAAGGAAAAGTGGAAAACTGTTCTGTGGTCAGACCAACTGAAATTTGAAATTCATTTTCGGAAGCCTGCATGCCTCCTCCTCTAAACTAAAGCTGAGAGGGTACATCTGACATCTTAGCATCACTCAGTCCAAAAGTCTGCATCTCTGATGGTATGGAGGACTATGGATTAGTCCCTGTGGAACTGGCAGGTTGCATATCTGAAAGGGCACCATCAATGCTGAAAGGTGTATACAGGTTTTCGAGCACATATGCTTCCATCCAGATGATGCATTTTGCAGGAAAGGCCTTGCATAGGTCAACAAGACAATGCTAAACTGCATACAGCATCTATTACAACAGCATGACTTTGTCGTAGAAGCGTCCCAGTGCCTGCTGTCCAGACCTTTCACTAACTGAAAGAATTTGGCACATCATGAAATGCAAAATGCAATAAAGAAAACCCAGCAGTGTTGAGCAGCTAGAATCCAATATCGGAAAAGAATGGGACAACTTTCCTCCAGCAGCTGGTCTCCTCAGTTCCCAGATGTTTTGCAGACTATTAAAAACTGTTAAAAGAAGCAAAGATGCTACACAGTGGTAAAAATCGCCATGTCCCAACTTTTTTGAGAGTTGTTGCTGTCATCAAATTCAAAATTAGCTTAAAAATTTGACTAAAAGCAACTTCTACATATGACCAAATCTTTTTCACTGCACTGTAGCTCAGAACCACTGTAGGTGAGGGCAGATTTGTGCTCGTTTGTACCTTTGTAAGCCTATGTGACCCAACAGAATATTCCTGGCAGTGAGCTTGTGCCTGATGTGTATTATCTCCTGCTGTGTGTGAAGAGTTTATGTTTAAAGAAGGCTTAATTGTTAATTCATTAATTTTCCACTCAAAGATCAGTTAAAAGGGTGATTCGTTTTTTGTCCTTTTCTTTTTTTTTTAGCTGTGAAAGCAAAAGTTTAACATCTTGTGAAACCTTGGAAGAAGCTTTCCAGAGAAAACTGGGCATTTAGGAGGATTAACATGGGAAATGTATGATCCGTTTTTTTCAGGGTTATGTGATAAAAAAAAAAAAAAGAGTTTAAAACTGTCCTCTGCAAGTTTGATTTGGCTCATTCTTTATTGCAAGAGTCTAATGTTAATATTAAATATAAATATGGTAAAGATGTCCAGTGTTAAACAAATGGAGTACCCCTTTCAGTGCACCGAGTCCTTGAGAATTCAGTGTTGGCAAATACACTGACCCCAAGCAGCGAAGCTTTCAGCATTTAACGTCATTCAGTTTGACATCTCATCATTCCAAATGTCTTGGCACTACCTTCAGTAGCGATAACAATGAAAGCAAGTTCACCCAAAAGTTTTCCACCACTCACTGCCAGAACACTTGACTTATTGCTTTTGATCCTCAAGTTTCAGATGTGAGGGGTCAAAAAGGCACAAAAGAAGAAGAAAAAAAAGACAGATTTAGGTGGAACTGAGTGAGACTGCTGGTACAACACGCTGCTGATGTCGTTAGACTATGCGGATGAAGACTTTGCAGATGACTGTTAAGACTCGATAATAAAAGTACACCTCATGCCTGCACTGAGCACTTCATCTGGCCTAAGTCTGCCTCAGTGAAGTGGCTCAAGGTGGACAGCCCAGCTGGGAGTTTGACCTGGGGGCCTCGGCCATAGTCGGGGCTCCTGTGGGCTTCCAGCTGCAGCTCGGACTCCTGATCCCTGATTATAGGTCATCCCACTCCTTCTAAGGGCCTGTAAGACCCTGGGAGCCAGACTCACTCCCAGTAACTCCCCTTCACCACTCCGATGTGTGTCCAACAGGCTTATGCTGGCTCATGAGGGATGGAGAGGACCTGCAGAGAGGAGACTCACAGGGGGGAAAATCCTCTACATCCACGACACAAACCCACAGTCACACACACGGAAAACACAAGCGAGGATTTACACACACAAACACTGGATGCATAATTTATCCTAGCGGTACCACGCCTGGTATCCAGCCGAAGCACCCCCCTGCGAGTGTAGCAAAGCCATGCTAAATGGATTCTGCAGAGGAAGAGATTTAAAGCTTTCATAGTTCTCAGTGTGTTCCAGGCGGCCGCATCTCAGGCCTTTGATGGATTGTTCTCAGGTTCAGTCTGGATTTTCTGAGATTTTGCAGCAGCAGCGGTAAACTACCCAGCACTGCCAGGGCATCCAGGCATTTGTATGACCACAGATTCAATTCTGCTTTCTAATGAATGTCCTGTATTTAACTGAATCAATAAAGGCTTCAGTCACAGAGCTCAAATACTGCTTTTCATTCTCTATCAGCGCATACTCCACTGTACTTAATCTGTATTTATCTAAAGAATTGCAAAACTTGCTCAAAGTAGCTGATCTTTCTATCACTCTCACAAAACGTACTGTTTTCAGGTTTAAGGAAGTACAAAAAAGAAATTGTAGAAAGGGACTTGAATACATTTCATGATTGTACCGTGCTTGTTAACCTAACAAGTGTAAATGATTAAATTCACAGACTTAATCCACGGCGGCCCACGAGTTCTCAAACACTCTAATCCAGTCATCTCCGGATATGAGGCGCTCTCACTGTGCTGCTCCACTGGGCCTTTGTATCAGCAGGTATTAACACCACAAGTGCCGCCCGAGACTGAGATGGGCACATGATTAGGAGAACTATTGACTGGCTTGACTGAGTGCTCGAAGAAGGGGAGGGGAGGGATGGCTTTTTCATTAATGTGCTCCTTTTTTCTGTTTTCCGTGGTTAAATCTCAGCATATATTATCGCGCTCTGTTACTTATCAGCCGAATATCCTCATTCTTGGCATTCCTCTCTTAAAATTTCCTCTTGAATATTTTTATTCATGTTGTCTGTGAAAGAGCCGCGAGAGCCTTTTCATGAATTGCTCCACAGTGCGGCCAAGTGTTACCACAAAGTACTGGACTATAAATTAATTCTGCTAAGTGGCAACGCACATCACCCCTCACCACTCTGATTATTTATGCTTTTACTATTGATCAGGGTGTCACTTAGATAAACAAGGTGGAGGTTCATCTCATCTGGTCCACAAAACACCAGAGTGTGCCTCTGCCAATGGCTCAGCTGAACTTTGACCCCGATGGGTTGCGATGAGCATTTGTCCCTTGGTAATTGGACAGAAGGGCCCTTTCGCTCTTCATTTAACCTTTGAGGTCCAAATCTTTCTTCCCCATCTACCATAAAGTCCCCGGTCCTGACCCAGTGTTTTCAGGCCTATCTTTCCACCCCCGTCACGGGTCTTTCAAAGCTGGAGAAAAGCTGGAGTGTGCTTGCCCTGTCAGACACAATGGTAGAGTTAGTGACCCCTGACCCTGCAGACTGAAGCCTTTCTTCCTGGATCAGGCACTGCCTTTTGCTACGGTAGGTTATTGCTCCACAGCTTGGCAACAGAAAGAGGGTAAACACTTGTTAAGATTCTTCTTCTCCAGGCTCACCCCCAACTTCTTTTCTCTTGTGGTCATTCTGCTGATATTTTTCTCCTTTGGAGGGGGTTTTGTGAGGCTGTTTAAGGGTGTACAGGAGTTAAGGCAGCTCCTTGTTTGAATTTCAGGCAGCAGATTCATAATCCATCATTCTGACAGCTCTTTGTCACCAATCCAAAGGAGACAGGAGTCACAGTTGCTTTGGGCATGAACGAAAATACACTAGCTAAAGTAATGTAAATGGTTTAGACATGCATCTGCTTTTGTTTAGAAGCAATTGGATTTTTCCTTGAAAAAAACACTTTTTTGGGGGGGACAAAAGTTTTGGTGCAAGTGGTCCTTTTATAAACTGTCCAACTGTGACACTGATGCAAATAAATGTGTTACAAACACGTGTGAAGGAAAAAACAAAGAAATCAGAGATGATGTCCAAGGGTTTTGCAGTTAGGAACTTTGTTATCCACACTCTGAAAACAACGCCTTTCATCTGCGGCGCTTTAGAAAACTTTATTACACGTGTTTTGTCGGCTGTGTAGGCGATGTTCTTTTTTAATAAGCCGAGCTTGTTATTGCTATGGGATTAATTCTTGTTTGGTGTTTGCGGTGTGATTTTTCTGGCTCTAAAGCCAAAACAATCTAACTACAAGTACTTCCTTTCCTTAATCTCTCAAGTGCTGCCCTGAATCCTTGTGTATCACTTCTATGTTACCAGGGAAACCCTGCTGCCCTCCCCAGCGCTGCACTGGTCACTGCAGAGAGACGGTGGCCCTTATGTGTCCAGATGCTGAGCATGCGGCCATGGCAGGAGGAGCATCCTGTGAGGCACCCACAGACATATGGGTTGAAAAGGAGGACTCCTCTGGAGCGGCTGGCCTTCTCCTCAGGGACAGAAGCCCATTGTCCTAGCCCTGCCCTCCATGCCACTTAATGGTGCAGAACAGCATTGTACAGTATTGTAAATTGCTTTTTGCTCCTTTTTGCCCTGTCGGGTCCTCAATAGCTGGGTCCTCTCCCTCTTTCCCTCTCACTCTCTTTCACTCAGTGGGTGTTTTAGAGCCCTCTTCTTTCATCCCTTTCTTCAGTCCCCTCCTCCTTTTTGCTACTTTTGCTGGGTTTCTCAGTGTTCTCTTGAGTGATGGCCTAATTGTCAAGGAACAATTAAGCCATCTGATTTCTCCCCCTCTCCTCTGGTCATGTCTGCTTTGTTTCAGAATGGGGCTGCCTGAGTACAGGAAAGGGCTCGAGGTCACTTCAATATCTGTCTGGGCTTTTAATGTATCACCATGTGCTCATAAATATCTTAAAACTCTCTGGGTAGACGTCCATCTAAACATCGAGTTTTTTTTCCTTAACATTAATTTGCTCACAAATCTGTTAACGACTAATACTCATATGCATTCTGACCCAATAGAATACTTGATATATATGCATAATGAAAAGTTTATTGGCTCCTGTCTAACAATCAAACAACTCTAAAGGCCTCCCCCACCCACCCTTTAGGCCTAATAAATATGTTTCTCCCTCCACAGAAGGGAAGAAATATGTTCCCTTTTAATAGACAGGTAAAGCAAGCAGCTGTGAGACAGCTTTGCTTGTCTGCACACTTTCACCCCTGCCATTCCTATTGTTAATGTAATGTCACATCTGTGACCCTGTCTGCTCCTTTCTCCCATTTTGCCTTTCATCCTCTTCTCTGCTCATGCTTTCCACTCAATTTCATACTGTCTGGGTTCCTCCCAGCGCGTGGAGGCAAGGCCCTGTGCAGCGGTGCTGCAAAGATGACCCTCCTCCGCAGGCATCCACCCTTACCACATTGCTTTACTGTCGTCTACTGCTGCTCCGATCACTTACTTTTGAAAAGCTTCTTGTAAACTTCATGTTTGCAGTGCATGTATGCATGCTATAAGGTTTTATAAGGTTTCTGAAGAATATCAACATGCTCAGTTAAGATACTTTTTATTTCTTTTTATTTCTATTTTTATTTGGAATTATTAAAATGTTGGGAATTGTTTCTTTGTTGTTGTTGTTGTTGTTGTTGTTTTATGAAAAGAGAAACTTTTTGTTTTATTTTTAATTGTGAAATTGCTTTTTTTAGGTTGAAATTGAAATTCTACCCAGCATGCTGACTTTAAACAATTTAATTACATAAAATATTACCTAAAATTTTAAATGTAATTTTATTACATACTTTTAATGAATTAAACCTTGATTTGATATATTTCAGTTGCCTTTTACTCATAATTATTGCTTCATCTTTGGGTGTGAAGAATATTTTTTAAGTGTACAGTCATGGCCAAAAGTTTTGAGAATCACATAAATATTGGAAATTGGAAAAGTTGCTGCTTAAGTTTTTATAATAGCAATTTGCATACACTCCAGAATGTTATGAAGAGTGATCAGATGAATTGCATAGTCCTTCTTTGCCATGAAAATCAACTTAATCCCAAAAAAACCTTTCCACTGCATTTCATTGCTGTCATTAAAGGACCTGCTGAGACCATTTCAGTAATCGTCTTGTTAACTCAGGTGAGAATGTTGACGAGCACAAGGCTGGAGATCATTATGTCAGGCTGATTGGGTTAGAATGGCAGACCTGACA
>VVHJ01063907.1:0-11089 GCA_015107715.1 Tylochromis polylepis
AGGGACCAAGCAGTAAAGCATAAAGGACACAGGTATTTAATTCAAAAAAGGGGTTTTTTATTGACACAAAAATATATTTAACAAAGCCAGACTTTAAACAGGCAGGCCTATAAAAGAGGTCAACTAAATAGACTAAACTCAAGATAACAATTAACAAAATCTCAAACCAACATAAGATAAACTGACCTGCTGAAATGACACACAGGGGAACTTAAATACTTGTTTAGCTAAACCAAATAACATACACAGGGGAAAACAAAATGGCTACCATCTAACCAACTAATACAAAATAATTAAATAAACATGAAACACCCCCCAGGCAATAAAGCATGTGGTTCTGTCCAATTAGGCTGTCAGTGGTACTTCAGCTCTCCCAGCCCTTTGCCACCGCTTTTGCCAGACAGGAGAAGCCCAGCCCCAGGTAACATGTGTGGCATGCCATCACAATCCATCTTGAGTTTGTTTTGTTGGGGTGATTTTGAAGTTTCATACAGACACTGATGGAAATTCTCATCATGTATGACTAGTGAAGGCCTGGTGATGTGACACTGTATGGTCAATATTAGGTAGAACAAAGTTTCCAGAGTTATGCACATAAGCTGGATGGTCCCTTTCCTTTTTGGCCTGGAGGACAAAATTCCGTGTTTCCCCACAGAATTTTGGATTTTGATTGATCAGACCACGGAAAGTTTTTAGTTCAACCCAGTCCATCACAAACGAGGCCCCGAGAGCGCTGCTGGGGTTCTGGATCTTATTTCTTTCGGGCCTCCTTTTGTTTTCTTTTGTTTTGCTTGGTGGAGTTTTAACTTCCATTTATGCTCCCAACACTGGTTTTCAGAATTCTTTTAAGCCCACAAAGTGATTTCCACTACAGAACCATGTGTGGTTTAATCTAATTGCAGCTTGAGGATCCAAAGATAACATCCATTAGTATTTTTCCACCTTTGTCCCTTGTGTAGAGAGACATTTTCTGTATTCTCTGACTCTTTATGATATTTGAATTTACATAATGAGGAGAAGCTCAAGCTGGTTTCTTTGTGTCACTGGGTTATTTGATGTCAACAGCAAATATATTATGTTAGTATACTTTGAGGGCTCTGCAGACTACTGTCTTCTTCTTTGGCCTCCTCCTCCGTCACGCCAACCCTCTCCTTGTCCTTCGTCACTACATCCATAAATCTTCTTTGGGCTCTTCTTCTTTTCCTGCTGCCTGGCAGCTCCATCATCAACATCCTTTCTGCATCATATCCACTGTCCCTCCTGTGCACATGTCTAAGCCACCTCAGCCTTGCCTCTCTAACTTTGTCTCAGAAATGCTCAACCTGAGCTGTCCCTCCCATGTCTAATCCCGTCCCTCCAAATGAGAACTTTAACACCTTCAACTCCGCCACCAGCTCAGTGCCAACGTCTCCAAACCATACATCACAGCAGGTCTCCCTACCATCTCGTAAGCCTTCCCTTTCTCTCTTCCTGCTGTCCTTCTGTCACGCGTCTCCACCCACTCCACCCTGCCTGCATTCTCAATAACAGGTAATTAAACATCTACCTTCATCGTCTCTGCTCCTTGCATGTTCGCCAGAGCATACCTCCACCTGCTCTCACTACAGATCACAGTGTTGTCTGAAAACACTCCACAGAGACTCCTGCTTGACCTCATCTGTCAGCCTCTCTTGGCACCCTACTACATGCTTTCTCTAAGACAGTGGAACTCCTTCTCTATCCTTCTCCATCAACGCTGTCAAAGCAAACATCACGTGTGTGGAGCTCTTTCTCAGCATGAAGCCGTACTGATGCTCACCTCTCTTCTTAAACTAGCTTCAACAATTCTTGCCCATACCTTCATGGTGCAGCCCATCATCTTCATCCTTCTGTTACTACATCTGTGCACATCAACCTTATTGTTGAAATGGATGAGTAGATCCAAGATTCTGTCGAACAATCTGATTAGAAACTCCACTGCTCTCTTTCTGACATCTCCATACCTCCTCAGGTTTGTCATCAGGGCAAACCACCTTTCCACTCTTCATAGCTGCCCTCGCTTCCTTTTAATCCTCTGCACTTCCTCATTCTCTAACTTTCTTCCAACCCTCCTCTCTTTCTCATTTTCTTCAATCATCAACTCCTCAAAAGTACTTCTTCCACCTTCCTAGCACACTCTCTTAACGTGTTATGAAATTTCCATCTCTATCCTTAATCACTGCACATCCTTTCTAGCTCGATCTCTCTGCCTAGCCAAACAATACCAGTCCTTTTCTCCTTCCTTAGTGTTCAGCTTCAAACACAACTCACTTTTCCTTTGCTGTACACTTAGCCTTTCAGTACTCCTGTCTACTTACTTCATCTCCCTGACTATACCACTTTTTCCTTGAATACTTTCTTGTACTTCCTCATTCCACCACCAGGTCTTCTTGTCCTCTGTCCAGAGGATACACCAAACACGCTTCTGGCAGTTTCCTTCAGTACTTCTGCTGTGCTTCCCCAGTCATCTGGTAACTCTTTCCTATCACCCAGGACCTGTGTCAGCTCCACACTGAATCATCTTCCACCATTTAATCCTTGCCTCTGCCTTCATCCGCTTTCTCTTCTTCATTTTCAAAGCCATCCTACAGCCTGCACACATCCAGTCCTGCCCAACTACATTCTCTCTTTCCAACCGTTCCTTTTGCATAAGATATACTCCCCTACTTTTATATATAGCCATTCCTCTTGATGAAGTGTTCACCTCAGCCATGTTCAGCCTTTTGGCACAAACTACTGCCATCTGTCCTTCTGCACTCCTCTCCTTATCACCATACCTACCAACACCTGTTCACCTACATGTCCACTGAAGTCTGCTCCAATCGCCATTCTTCCCCTTGGGGATGCTCTCTGCAGATTACAGTATATTGTTCTAGTTCCACTATAAAGTATCGCCACAGCAGTATACCAACTTACTGAGAAGGTAATGAATTTCTTCTGGTACAGCATTCATTATAGGCAAAGGCGTGCCTAACTTAAAGTTCTGATGAATGGCTGAGAGTTACTTGTCTGCATTTTCCAGCTGCCTTCACACTTAGCGCGACTCGTTCTGATATAGTGATCTAAGCTAAAGAGCCTGACATCTTCAGCAGCCTGGCTGGTGCTCTGATTTACAGCTTTCTGTCCCCTCCGTGGATGTTTTGCGCCCTGTGCTGCCTGCAGCTGTAGACTGTTTACAGTAGCTCCCCACAGGGCGGGACACGTCGACCTTGAGCCACGCTGACAGTGAACTGCAGCCAGACTGTCATGAATGAATCTTTCTTTCCAGCATTCAGTCCCTCCGTGCAGCTTTCGCCCTTCACAGGGCGCTCAGCTGTTTTAAACCCCAGCCTGTCCTGTCCTGTCCCACAACATGTTTCCAAAAAGGGAAACCCATCCCCATCCAGTGGAAAACATTCCAACTCCGTCTATCTCCGTCTATTTTAAGCCACCGAGGATTCAACGTGAAAGCAGCGTCAGCGCACGAAAGCGGCGCGGTGAACCAGCACGGGACAAATCCACGGGAACGTTTTCAAATCGCTGTCAACTTACGCTGAAAGTCCTGCGGGCTTCTTCTCAGAGGGAGGAAGGTTTGAAAGAGCCGCCGGGAAGCTTCATGGTCACGACAGAAAGAAAAAAGCAGGAGACACAAAAGACTTCCAACCGGAAAAATCTCCACCGGGAACTGAGCCGGAGCTGAGTTGCAACACACCGGAGCGGAGGAGGAGAGGTGGGTGTCACCTTACTGACGTCACCGGTCATACCTGTTAAAGAGCAACAGCTGGAGCGAGTCAGCAAAGATCGTTACTGCTCTCGTGTGGCTCCACGCTGACGCATAGGCCCACTACCACGCCTGCTTTCACTCACGTAACGAGACACTGTCAGCCTCTCTGTTATGGAAGCATTTTTAATTTTCTTAAAGTACCTGCATGCATCATTTTATTATACAGGCCTGCACTTTTCATCTGTTTTTATTTATATATTTAATACTCATTAGTAGTAGTAGTACTGTTGGTGGAATCACAGTAAGCGGATCTGAAATCATTCATTTTTACAGATCCACTAACTGACTCTGACTTTTTTTTCAATTATTCAAAAACATATTTATTATCATTATTATTATTTTTTTTTTATATATCTAATTATGACATGTTATAATCATAGACAACAGCTACAGGGTCAAACACAAGGCCATTTTTATGTCACAGAGAATCGAATCTGGATGTAAGTCATAATCATGAGGGGAAAAACTGCCTATGGAAGATTAAATATGTTCTGAATCAGTAACTCTTGTTGGAGAAAATGAATTGGATTAAGTGACTGCTCACTCTCCACTGTGACACTTCAACATGAGTGAAGTCTCAGAAGTCAGCAGTGGGACAAACTGTGTGTCAAATCTAAACCAGATACAATCAAAGCGTTTTCTAAAAGCCCCAGATATTTAATTATTCACTGCTGTTGAACTATATTCAGTTTCGTCATAGCGCCGCTCTTCAAATATGCTGTAAATGTGTTGACTTACAATGACAGCTTCAACTGTAGACGCCGGGAAAAGTTTGGCAGAAGCATTATGTGCTGGTTTACATTCAAAAGTAATTAAGTGTCTGTTCTTAGGAGCAAAGCTAAATTTCACAATCGTAGGTAGCATCGTAAATCTGCAGGTGAAGTCACAGAGAAGCGTGAAAATGTGAGAAATTTCTGAGAATGCACTTTAGAAAAAAGTTAATATTTTAAAGTCATTCAGGTCATCAGTTATACTGTATATAACTGGGGGAACCAGACCAAGCATTAAAGAGATGCAAGTTTTCTTAAAATATTTTAATACAATTATGAAATGCACATCATGAAAAGAAAAATAGGAAATAGTTTTGATACAAATATTTTTATAAAGTACAACACAGTTCCACCAGAGGGCACTAAGTGATCGATCAGGAGCTCAGCTATGCACACAGCCGATTCTTCACTGTGGGTGTGATACTGACAGAGATCATAAAACACAGACTGTAAGAACACAGTGGACAGGAAGTCTCATTCAGTTATATTCTGTACTTCTGACTCCTCTCTCCTCGTGGATCTTCCTCACCTCCTGCCCTTACACCTCCATCTGAAGGTGCAAGGAGTGGAACTGAGGATGTACAGAATGAGAAATGAGAGCAGCAGCTAGGCTCAATATTCAACATATTTCCATGAAGGCCTTCTCAAGGTACAAAAAAGGATCACAAAGTTTTGGCTGTGTACAAAAGGCACGTTTCGTGGATCAGACAAAAGCAACGACTTAAAAGAGGTTTCATAGATCAAGAAAACAACAATAATTATTATGAACACGACACTGATCAGTGGAAAACATTTCAAAATTAAATAAGACGGCTCATTATAACCTGGAAGCTGATCATAAATGCAACTTTTACACTTATATAATCAAATCATGTTAACAAAATAAAAACTTTTCTTTAAATTACAGCAGTCAGTTGTGCAATATGAATACTGCAGTAAGCACAAATCCTGCACATCTGCACAGACAGGAGTTAAATCATTGTTTTCTTTGATTGCACAAAAAGTATTCACACATGGAACCACATCTGGACGGACTTTCACTGTTTTGCTGTCGGCGAGCCGTTTTTATGTGAGCCACTTCTCCATGCAGTTCCTGAACACGGTGAAGTTGGAGTGCCAGGTTGTGTGTTTCACCCCGGACTGAACGCACACCACCACGTCGCGGCGATCGTCCAGCGTCTTCAGCCCGAATGTATCGTTCATGTAAAACTGAGAAAGCAGAAGAAAATGACATGAGTCAAGTTTTGTTTTTGAATGAACACAGTGGAGGGTCTGCAGTAAAAATAGTAGAGATATTTAATAAAAAAATACAAGTTTAGTTTAACACATTTGCAATAAAATACATTCAGCTGACTTTTCATTCGCTACAAGAGAGCAGTCTAACACAACAGTCCAGCAGTAAGAGCTTTTTTGTGCTAGTCTCTGTAACATTAGTTTTAGTTTTGAGTTATTTCTTAAACTTTCTGTGCCTACTTCCGGTTTTCTTTGTGTGTTCATTCTCATTTCTCTAATTTGTGCCCCCCTTGACTCTTCTGCCTTCCACCTTCCAACCTGTTTATCCTAAAATCAATCTCAGTACCCCATTTTGAAGAACGTCTCAATTCCTAAAACACGTCTGGTGACAGACGACAGAGGAGGCTTGCTGCAGGAGCAACGACTGAAGACGCACAGGCGTACCATTTGCAAAAGCATTTTTACCTGTGATGCATGATAGAGGTGTGATACGCCGCTGCAATACATTGGTGGGAGGAGGACTCTAAAATGTAATATTCCTATCTTTGCAGCATCTCCAACACCCTGCCCAATCGTAATTTCTGTTTCCTGCCTGACTCCAACCTCTGCCTTCCTCCTCTTCCTCCTCTGGCTCAGCTTTGAAATCTTCCTAATTCCACTCGTCTCTCCCTTCCATCTCTCCTCAGCAGACTGAGCCACCTTCCATTCACCCCCAGTTCCAGCACCACTCCCTCCCCATCGACCACCCTGTGTACTTTTATTTTGTTAATAAAATGATCTCTTCCTCCCGATCCAGGCTCTGGATTCTCTGTGTTGTATTTGGGTTAATTTCCTCCCTTCAACATTTGCGTGTGTGATGAAGGAAATGTGTATAATATCCTGCTGCCACACCGCCATGCTGTGAATGTGGCTCTGCTATGAGATAATAAAATACAGCGGACAAACGATTCAGCTTTGCCACACATCCCAGCTATTCTCCATTCATAAATAAAAAACAGACTCTGTATAAGGCAGAACAATCAAGCAACACCATCATCCACAATTTCCACGAAGCTGAATCAACACTTCCGTAAGAGACTTAATATTATGTCAGTCATTAAGTGAAAACCTACAGCAGGACTGTTGTTTTTAGCTACACCTCAATAAAAACAAAGTGTGTTGTACAGGCAGAACTTCAGTTAGCCACTAACCTCCTGGTTCTGCATTTCTACAACGTTTTCGCTGCTGTCATAGAATCCGAAGTGGCTGCGCAGAAAAGAGGAAACGGTTGGTTCAGGTAAAGAGGTTTCATAACTTTTACCACAAGCTGAACACTTTGCAAACACATCGAAGGCTCTGCTGGTAAAAACGTTGTTGTCCCCAAACCGAGTACACTGCAAAATCCCCAGTGTTAAACTGACACTAGAAAGTGTCTATATGGGTCCACTTTTTTGAGTGTTAAATCAACACTTTTGACAGTGTTATATTTTTAACAGTAACCTAGTCAGTGTTAAAGATTAACAATGACTAACACTGATTTTCTAGACTAACCTTAACATATAAACACACATATATTACATACATGTACATACATATAAGCTTCATGGGTTAATTTATTGATAAATAATGACCAGACCTGATTAAATTTGGTGTTTTTCTTTTAATAGGTGGTTGACATTGGTTTAGAGGTACATGATCAATTAGGAGATTCTACGAATCCTTGCTCTTTCCAGTGGTTTTGGATTTCTATTTTAAAAAGATGATTCTTGGCAATAGCTAGGGCTGCAAAGAGAATATAACCAGATGGACTTTGCAATTGCACACATGATAAGTTGCCTAAGTTACAGATTTGCAAGGACAGCGGGAACGGGCTGCCAGTGTAAACAGTGATCTGTAATTTGTATCCAAAATGTCTTTACAGATTTCAATTCAGATTTCAATTTATTGTTCTCAGTTTATTTTGAGAGCTGATATATCTGAGCTGTATGTGTGCAGACAGAATAATTCAGGACCATGACAATATACAGACAATTTCTTTCATTTATAAAGACATAAAATAAAACTATAAATGTCAGCTACAAATAACATACATTGATTTGACCATTTTATGTGGTCATATTTCATAGACCTTTATAGATGGACCTTATTCAAAACGTACTGAAGTACATGTAGCAGTAAAAAATATGAGTAAATCTTGAAGGACCCTTGTCCTGTCTTAAAGCCTCAAAGATGCTGCGTCGCACACTTTGGGAACCACTCTGCTATGGAACATTCATTCATTTTTAGACAGAATAATCTGGGACGATAACAATGTAGAGTCAGGCTCAAACTCAAGCACATGTCCAAATCTAAATGAAGCATAGACTGGCTTGGTGAAAGTGGTCTGGAAGGTGTGGAGATGTATCCATTTTCGTGAGCAAACTATACAAGGGAGACAATAGAAAGACAGTGCCAGCAGGCCAGTCTAGATATACTGCTACTCGGTTAGAGTCAGTGATTGGGGCTGTTTTTATGCCTGTCGGTGTGTTTATTGTGCCAGGCAGTGAAACCCTGAGCTGAGCAGAAAAGACTCCAGGACTGATCATTCCATCCAATACAGCATTCATCATCAGTGTATCCTTTCCTCCTGATTCCTTTGTATGTCATCTCTCTGGATGATCAGGATATGGTTACTTCTCTTTCACTAACACTGCTTTTCTGTTGTCTGTAGACAGTTTGAGGTTTCCTTCTGGTGTGTTTGGGTCCAGTACAAGTTTACAGAAAAATGATAGTGGAAACAACAACAGACACTACTTTATGATCAGATAACTCAGTTCTGTGTGAGAATTTTTAAAAATATATGACTACTGATTATCTAATATAAGTCATTCTTTTCACCCAAATAAATGAATGTTGTTGCAGCTCCAGTTGACAGAACAGACACATCACACTGACAGCATTGCTACTGAACTAATAATACTTTGGCTTTTATAGACAATAAGTTCTGACATATTAATGATTGAGTTTTAAAACGTTTTAATAGGTGTTTTATGTTACCCTCAGTTGGAGCCAAGCTATGGGTTCATCCTTCATCCAGCCTTTATGCTAATCTTGGCTAACTGTTTCATCATGTTTCATTTAGCCATTGGCAAAAGACAGAATTAATTGATCTCCAAAATCTTTTTAATAATGGGTGAAACTACATCTTACATCTTAGGTGGTGGGTATGTGTACTGATTAAAAAAGAAAATCATACTAGAGAGTTTCCAGTTTGCACTTTGGCTCCTGTAAGTTCCAAGTCTCCAGGATAATTAAAGCTCAGATGCAGCTCTCTACCAACCATTATGATATGTCTATTAATAAGTAATGTTATTGTAAAGGAGTGTAAATCATTACTAGTATTTTGAAATTGTAATTGAATCCCCCAAATATTAACCTGGGAAGCTGCAGTTTAGACTTGACTCTGGAGTTCAGCTGAGAGCAGTTTTACTCCTGCATCACGCAGGTTATTGTTGCTCAGGTCCAGCTCTCTCAGATGAGATTTCTCTGAGTTTAGAACTGCGACCAGACCAGGACAGCTTTTCCAAGAAAGGTTACAGCTACTCAAGCTGAAAATGAAAAGGTTTTAATGTGAGTGTTTCTTTGATCCCTTTCAAAGCTATGATCATATTTAACACATTAAACTGAACACCTACAGAGATTTTTGGGATGCATTGAGGAGATCCAGCAACATCTGAGCTCAAGAACTTTCTGTGGAAACAAACTCACTTCTTCTCAGTGGTCAGCACTCATCTTTATCTTACTGTCAACACAACAGGATCTCAATGTGTTTGGCCTGAAGAAATTCTCTGCTTCAAATGAGGGTCTTCTGCAGCTGCTGGGAGTCCCTGTCTTCTGCTGCATTCTGGATTGAAGAGTTTCTTGACATTCTTTACAAAAGTAATAATGTTCTCCTCAAGAACCTAAACAACAGTGGATATCACATTATATATTTTCTCTAGACTAAAAAATCAAATTTTAGCACACATACAAACAGAGTGGCTTTAATAGCAGTAGGGGTTAATACTATGTAAATAACTGTTTAATGTTCTGAACAAGATAATGAGGGTTTTAAACTGGTTAAACATCTGATTGAGACATTTTAACCTGTCATAGCAGGAAAACCACATTTCAACAATGATTCCTTGTTTTCATTAAATGCCAAAGTAAAACTTAACAGTTAGCCAGACTGCAAAATACAATGACCCTAAACTAACTCATATTAACTGAATTGAGGCCTTTCGTGGCCCATTGGATAATTTTGTTTAATTTAATAATATTTTTAAAATTTACTTTAAAATTCTAATATCTGCTCTTAATGTTGAATACTGCCTTGACTTACACTGAGTTATACTGTGGCAGCAACATCTCTGCTGTTTAATATTGTATTTGTGTACAATTTGTAGATTTGTAGTTTGATTAATCTTTTCAATATGCATCATTGGATATACTAACACCCATCACTAGCTTTATATATATATATATATATATATATATATATATATATATATATATATATATATCTTAAAACCTGAGGTTTTTGTTTTTTTTACATATCCAGTCTCATCAGAGAAATTGGGCTTCTTGGCCTAATTTAATTTAATTTAATTTACAGACAGAAATTTGGACTGATTTATTTGCAAATTTGCAAATGCCTTTCACCTAAAAGCACATGATCATCTTCATTAACAGTATATCACAGTCAAATATCTCAACATCGAATTATTATAGTTTAGGATTAAGTTTAGCATGACAAATTAAGTTTACCTGACAAACTAAAAAAAAACAACTTTTCACAATGTTTGTGAGTGTCTGATATTCTTGTTTTATGCTTTCCCCTACTATGTCACTGTAAAACCAGTCTAACCTGTAGTAGGAGCGAATAGAAAAATTACAGCGTACAACATAGATCTGGTAGGTCTCCACTAGATGGAGACATGGCAACAGTATGCAGGACTGTTTATTTTTTATTTCAATTATAGGTCATTTATTTTAGGTTGTTTTCCTGCTCAAAATTAAATTCTTCTGCTCTACTTAGCAGAGGAAAAATTGAGTGATAATGATTTTTGTACTTTTTCAGTATTCACTATTACATAAAATAGTAGCTTTATCAAATTCTTAGGTGTATTTAGGTTCACATTCTTCTTTATATAGCAACTGTTTTCATTGCTATTTTTGTCTCTTCACTTGTTTAGTGCCTTGGTCACTGTTGTAGGATTATTTATTGTATTTAACCTGAAACTAGCGACAAGTAGCAAGATAAGATCAGAATTTTTGGTGTATTTTATTCTGCTTAAAATATTACAAA
>VVHJ01063907.1:11109-34174 GCA_015107715.1 Tylochromis polylepis
AAATAATAACAGTTTGTTGACTGTAACAGACTTAGCCTCATACTGTTTACCTCTATTTGTGTGGATTGTAATGCAAAAACAGCAATTTATAAATATTATGTGTTTTGGAAACAGAGCTGGCAGTAAAGCAAACTGTGAATACCAATATCTATGGTCATTCGTGAATCCAGTAAATGGAGTCATGAGCAGGTGACTAATCAGATGACTGTCACGTGGTTCAGTCAGCTGATGCTAATGCTAACCAGCCGGACTGAAAGTGAATCCTGTGGTAGAGACGGATCTTACGGTCGGACAGGATGCCTTTCTCCGAGCTCTATTTTAACGTCGATAACGGCTACCTGGAGGGGCTGGTGAGAGGTTTTAAAGCTGGAATACTGTCCCAGGCGGATTATTTAAATCTCGTCCAGTGTGAGACTCTGGAAGGTGAGTTAAACTGGATAGCTAGCGGCTAGTAGCCAGACGACAGCTAATTCCACAAGCTAGCGCTTAAAGCCAGTTAGCTGTTAAACGTTAATGTCTGTTTTACTCTCACTATAAATCGTCCTACTTTCTGTTACTGTCTAGTCGTCAAGCTCCACATCTATAACTGCCACAGGTTAAAGGTGAAACAATTTGAGATAGTGTTCATCAAGCTTGCTGTCCTATGTCTGTATCATGGGTAGCTAGCTTAAACTAACCCAAGCAACTTGCTGTTCATTGCTCACTTCCCAGTTTTATGGTCAGTGAAATTATAGTCAGAAGAGATTTTACAGTGTCGCTGTAAACGTCGGTGCTTGGAACAAATAACATTTTCTCTACCTTTTCTGTAACCATTATGTTGACATCTTGCTAACTAATACTAGCTAACATCAATATAACTGAGATTTTCTTACAGCAGACGCTTCTTATGTTATGCTCACCTTCACAGAGCAGGCAAAGATGAATTCAGTTCAATTACGTTTTATTTATATTGCGTCAAATTACAACAGTCCCTTCAAGGTGTTTGATTAAGATTTATTTTTCAAGAGAGACTTACGAACATGAAACAGATTAGGACACAACCAAGACCAGGTAGCCAAATTGCTAGTCAAGTTAGCGGTAGGGTTGAGACATAGGAACTGCAACAAATGCAGGGGCACTGCAGCCATAACTTGGATTGCAAATCTGTAAAGAAATTGGTTTAAAAAGAAAAATAATAATATCTTGATGTCAGTGAAGTGCAATTCTATATAGAAAATAAAATCTGCTATACAACACTGTAACCCTGTATTTAACAATTCTTAAATGACTAGGTAATGGAAAAACCCTCATATCGTTTTTTTGTTGTATAAGCCAGCATCTAGACAAAGAAATAATATATTAATATAAAACTAGATTTATAGTCTCACCTTTGAGACCCCGAGAGCATAAACTTTTTTTTTACCATTTCTAGTTTCAGACTTAAACTCTTAGAATAATAGAGTCCTTACTGTTTGTCCTGTAGACTTGAAGCTCCACCTGCAGAGCACAGACTATGGCAGCTTCTTGGCAAATGAGGCATCTCCTCTCACCGTGTCAGTTATTGACGACAAGCTAAAGGAGAAGATGGTGGTGGAGTTTCGCCACATGAGAAACCAGTCGTATGAACCGCTGGCCAGCTTCATGGACTTCATCACGTAAGCAAAACCTGACATGTTGAATTGAGTACTGACTTCTATTACCACATTTCCTGAATATCATATTATTGATTAATTTATAATTTGGCACTGTCATGTAAATAACAGTTGACACTGCAGTACTTTGAAGTACTGTAAAGTATTTGCCATTAATTGATAAAATAACATGTCTATGATACTGATACTGTTATCAGCGACATAGTATAACAGTATACAACATTTGTGATGATCCCTCCCCTCCTTCCTTTGGGCTTTAGCTACAGCTATATGATCGATAACGTCATCCTACTGATCACGGGCACTCTGCACCAGCGGGCCATCTCTGAGCTGGTGCCAAAGTGTCACCCGCTGGGCAGCTTTGAACAGATGGAAGCGGTCAACATTGCCCAGACCCCCGCTGAGCTCTACAATGCCATCCTTGTGGACACACCACTGGGTGAGTATCTGTATATGATTTTTCTGTCATAATAATAATAATTCAGGAATTGTTCATGGGTGCTATGCAATAAGAACAGGCCAAAAAAATCTTTATCACTTCCCTAAATCTAAAACTCAAATTGGTTCTCACAAAGGTGGCTCTGCCTTTTTAAAATTTATGAATTTTTTTCTTTGGTTTCCTGTGCATTTATATTTAAAAAAAACAAACAAAAAACAAAAAAGATTTGGGCCGCTTAGTGTTTGGCTGAAAGTTGTCACGAGCAGTCTGCCTGTTGTGCACGTCCACATTTTGAGCAGGTTAACTCACACACACCCTCAGTCAGTGTATGCTTTTATCTTTTCACATTTCAAAGCAGTAACATAATGGTTGTCTGTATGTGACACATTTTTAGCGGCATTTGTATATTGTACTTAGTGCGTGCCCATTCAGAGTAGGTATAAAGTTATCATAACTTAAACCAGTAGGGGTGTAAAACCTGAATTGTGATGTCTTATGTTGAACAGGAGATGGCGCCAAAGCTGAGGAAAACATTAAAAATTGCTTTCTTTTTTTCTTTTTTAATAGCTGCGTTCTTCCAGGACTGTATATCTGAGCAAGACTTGGATGAAATGAACATTGAAATCATTCGTAACACCCTTTACAAGGTAAAGTTTATTAATAAGTGAGCTAAACTTTATTTATAAAGTGCATGTAATTCCAGGTAAAATCACAATGTGTTGCAGAAGCATAATCTGTCCACATAAGCCAGTGAATAAGTAAAACGACAGCTATGACAGCTGTCACCAATTTTTTTAAAAGGCAACAATGTGACGGTAAAAAATGAAACTCATAGGTTAACTCTATTAAAGAAACAGAAATTCGGAAGACCATAATTACACCAACAGCAGACCATTAAAGTAAGAACAAGTCAAACCAATAAAAAGAGCGAAGATAAAAATGAAATAATTAAGATCAACAGCAGTCGAGCACAATTATTCAGACCTAAACATTAATATTGATAAAACATCGTATCCACAATATAGTTCTTTAATTAACTCTCTGGCAGTTGTGTTCTATTAGAAAACTACAAATATTTTATTTTCTCTCGGTGTTGTTTTGGGATAAAAAGCTCCTAATCTTTACAGTATTTCTCACATAATAAACAGTTTTAACTGTCCTTTGGATGTCGGTCTGCAAGCTGAGGTCAGAAAAGTTGTGATTCTGTAAGAAATTTTCATACTTCTAGCTTTAGCTCAAATAACCAGGAGTTCTGTTTTATCATGATTAAGTTATTGGCCTCTACTTACCAATGTCCTGTAAACATCCTGTTAGTCTGCCAGTCTGGCCAAATCTTTATGGGCAAAGAAACATAGAATAGTTATGGTAATGCACATGGTATTTTCTGTCAGCTGATTCTGTATCAGTAGGTACAAGTTAACTAGAAATGGCCAGTAACTGATTACTAATCATCAGTTTGCTTAATCACTTCCTAAAAAAATACTTTATACCTGTGGGAGTCAGAGATATTCTTAATATTTAAAGGGAAAATTAACCCTCTGGGATCGACACATGCGCCGGCGCGTCAAAGTGACATCGGCGATTTAAGATGACGTAGCAGCGAGACGGAGCTTCACTGAGATTCTGTTTCAATTTGTGTTGAAAGTGCAAACTTCAAACTACATACCAGTTTTTAAATTGTGTTGACAGGCCAAGAAAAACCCGAGTTCTGATTAATAATTTTTGTTTGCTGCAAGAAGAGCCGATAAACACCGGACTTTCTAAAGACAGTGCTCGCATTGCAAGTGAAACCGCACCCCACCCACACACACACACCCCACCCAGCAACACGGCATCCCCTTTCCTATTGGTGGAAAAATTAACCACATCAACCAATGAAAAAATATATGGCAACCCGTGACATTTGGTTGCTGAGGCTGAGGGGAAGATTGTGGGAGTTACGGCGGCAAGCGAATGACAGCGATATTGACAGTAAGTTTTGAAAATTTGGGATATTTAGGGGATTTGGAGTGTGTAGTTAGTGTCTTCTGTAGTAGTTTGTTTGTTTGTTGTTTTTAGTGTCAAAACAATGAGACAGCTACTAAATGTGGATCAGGCATTGAAACTTTTTTTTTTTTTGAGCTGGAAGAAGATGCGGAGCCAGACTCTGAGCCGGAGAGTGATGAGTATGACAATGAAGGGAAAGATACAGAGCCTCTGAAATCCACACAGTGTTACTAGGAGGTCTGCAGAGAGACAGGGAAGGCGTGACATACCCACCAGGTCCAGATCTCCACTGCATCAGGCAGCAGAGCCACACCTCAGCTCTGAGCCCTGGAAGTCAGAAGAGGATGCTGACTTTGCCCCAGAAGTTAGCAGGTTTCAGCCACGGAGAACACCAGGAGTCCAGATAGAAACACTTAGCCCCCATAGTCCAAAAGACCTTCTCTTATTGTTTTTTGCTACTGACACAGTCAGCACAATTTGTGCAAACATGAACAAAAATGCTGCAAAAAATCAGGATTTAGGCAAAAAATACAAATGGACTGATGTAGAGACGGAACATCTCTACCAGTTTTTTGGTCTCCTGATTTTACATGTCACTGGTATCACTTCCAAGTCTCAGAGACTACTGGAGACAGAATCATGTCTTGTCTGTGCCCCTTCCATCCAAAGTGATGACGAGAGACAGGTTCGCACCATATTTTGGAACATCCACCTCAGTGATCCTGAGGAGGATCTAAAAAATGACACGAAGAAGGGAACACCAGGCCATGACAAGCTGTTTAGAAGCAGGCCTCTATATGGTGAGATCCTCAGTGCCTGCCAGGCTTATTACCACCCAAAGAGGGAGTTGTCAGTAGGGAGTTGGCAGCATGTCTTTATCCTGTCTTCCTTCTCTCACCCCAACCGGTCGCAGCAGATGGCCGCCCCTCCCTGAGCCTGGTTCTGCTGGAGGTTTCTTCCTGTTAAAAGGGAGTTTTTCCTTCCCACTGTCGCGAAAGTGCTTGCTCATAGGGGGTCATATGATTGTTGGGTTTTCTCTGTATCTATAATTGTACGATCTACTGTACATTATAAAACGCCTTGAGGCGACTGTTGTTGTGATTTGGCACTATATAAATAAAATTGAATTGAATTGAAAATGAAAGGATGGTGGCAACCAAAGCAAAAACTGGGATGACACAATATATAAAAGACAAACCAACTAAATGGGGGATGAAAATGTTTATATTGGCTGAATCAAGAAGTACCTACACCATCAGCTTTACCATATACACCGGCAAGACTCGAACTGCAAGTGAGCATGGGCTAGCCTATGATGTTGTGATGAACCTTATTCAGCCTTCCTGTCTTGGCACTGGATACCATGTTTACATGGACAATTTTTATACAAGTCCCAGACTGTTCCTGGTCCTAACCAGCATGAGGTTTGGTGCATGTGGCACCTACAAGGAAAACAGAAAAGGATGCCCCAGAGGAAGGGCAAATGCTCTGAACAAAAAATGTCAAAGAGGATCTGTGAGATGGATCACAGAGGGCCCACTTGTTTTTGTGAAGTGGATGGACACACGGGAGGTGTCTGTGTGCTCCACCATCCATCCTGCATTTTCAGGGGAGACGGTGAACAGAAAGGTGAAGGATGGAGATGGACACTGGGCTATGAGAGAAATCCCCTGTCCCACACCAATCATGGCATATAATAAAAATATGGGTGGGGTTGACCTGTCTGACTAGCTCATTCAGCATTATTCCACTCACAGAAAAACTACCTGCTGGTACAGGACCATGTTGCTGCATTTTTTGGACATTGCGATAGCAAATTCATTCACCATGCATCGTGAAATGTGCAGTGCCAAGCAGGTGCAGCTCATGGCACACAAAGAGTTCATGGTGGAGCTGGTGTGTCAGCTTTGTGGCACAGACAAGACAGGTGTTCCCCACAGCAGGAGAGCTGAACACATTCCTGTTCTCATTCTCACAGACACAGATGCTGTCCAGAAAGCCTCCTGTCTCCAGGAGGACAACAGGAGGAGTGACACACCCTGGAAGTGTCAAGCCTGTGGTGTGCCCCTGTGACTTGTGGTGGACAGGAACTGTTTTCTGGAGTGGCACAAATGATTTGTGTGACAGCTTATTGTGACACCTGATTGTTTTGTAAATAGATGTACACAAAACGCCTGTGGTATTGGCTGCACTTTTAGGCAAATAGTTGCATATAACTTTGATTTCTGAAAAATTTGTGCAAAGGTTTTTAAAATTTACTATTTCTATTTGCATTTCAAGTTATGAAAATTCGTTAAACATGTTTGTGGTTTTTACAGTAAAAAATATAACTTTTTTCTACTCACATTTGATGTTTTTTGTCTGATTTTAGATTAGTTTGTTCTAATGGAGTATGTCAAAATGAAAAACTGTAAATTCAGACATGTTAGGTTGTGCTGAAAATAATGATCCCAAACAAGGCAAGGTAAACAGTTTTTAAAGGTGAAATATAGAAGTAAAATCAAAAGTAGTCAAAAACTGTCAGTTATACCCTGGACTCCAGAGGGTTAAGTGGGGGATGGGGTTAAGGTAGAATGCCTCCTGGATGTCTCCTAGGAGAGGTGTTTCAGGCAACATAACTGTCCAACTGGGAAGGGGAGTCTGGGGCAGACTCAGGGCACAATAGAGAGATTATGTGTCTCAGCTAGCTCGGAAAAGACCTTGGCGTTCCTCCAGGGGAATTAAGAGAGCAAGTACACTGATCATATTATTCAAGTTGAAATAATTTGCAGTATTTTAGACTCTCAATGGTCCCTTGGTGCTTTTTGTTTGTTGTTTGCTAAGCTAAAGAAGTATTTGGCCATGTAAGGGCTAATTATATCAGACTTAACACGCAGTTTGACAGATACAATGTTAAACTGTCTCTGGTTTTCCATGTGCTGTTATGAGATTATTTAGACCAAACATATATTACACATTGAAATATGTCTATTCTGATTTGTTTGCAATGTTTAACCTCTGTTTGGCAGGACACAGATAAGTTAGCTTACCATTTTCATGTCATGTGCATGTGATGTGCTAACTGGGCAAAGTTTGTGCAAGACTTTTTGGCCATTTGCACTCACAATTTCCATCCATCCCTCCATCTTAAAAGCTTATACAATTCATTGGCTGGAGCCAATCCAAGCTGCCAGAAGATGAGAGGCAGCATATATCATGGTTGGGTAGCCAGTTCAGGGTTAATTAAATATTAGGATTAAATAAGCTGGACTGTGCCATCTGTGTTGAATGTTAGCAAACAGTGTAATCTACATGTAAGCTGTTCCTCCTAGAGCCAAGAATAATGGAAGACTGCTGAAGTAGTTTATTGAAGTAGTAGCTTATGAATGTGAGGCCTTTGGTTTGTTATCTTCCACCCCTGTCTAGTGCCCTAAGAAAACTTTAAAAAAAAACCTTTTTCTTTTTCTTTTTTTGGGTGGGGGGGCATCAGAAAAGGCATCCAGTGTAAAACTCTGCCAACTTAAACATGGGGAGCTGCGCTGAAAGTAGCTTTTTGTAATCAAACACATTCATGAAACTGAGTAAAACTGAATAATAGTAGGTATAGTAAATATTTTAATCCTTTTAATATAAAAGTACATGTCATGTTTGGATAATCTTTAAATCAAGTAAAAGAGAAAAGTCTTATTATTACTTTCGTCCTTTTTTCCTTCAGAAACACAGTGCAGCAGCTGATATAGCATCCACCCTGTCAGAAGACCAGGTGCCAGAAGCCTTTCTGGTGATGTTGCTCATCCAGTTCAGCACTATGATCATTGACAGAGCTCTATACCTGCGCAAGGCTGTCATGGGAAAACTCATCTTCCAGGTTCTGTTCACATAATAAAATTCTTATCATGTACATTTACATATATTCATAGCTTTACAGGGTGATCGAAAGTTCATAGGAGTAGCCTACAAAAAAAAACTATTTTAATAAAACTGATTTAAATTTGATCATTCTCCCATTCAGAGTCATCCTCTCTTGCAGCTGAAGACCATTTTCAGTAGGGTGCTATTTTTTAGATTACTCCTTAGAAGCTGTTTATATCCCCCTGTACTTGTGCTTTAGAGTGGAACAGGCAAATTTTTCAGAGATGTTGATGGGCTCTTCAGGAGGTTTTCTGTGATGAAAAACAGACGGTAAGTAAAGAGAACAGAATTTCAGATAAGCAAACTTTATACTACAGTAGCAATGTGTCCCTAACCCTAAGTCCTTTGAGTACTCTGGGAGACTAGAGAAGAATCAGTCTGTTTACCATTTACCATGCACAAGCTATACTGCCATATAGGGTAAACACCAACCTGGCCACTTGTTAAGCCACTTGGCAAACTGAATATAGGTGAGGTTCCTGTGATCTGTCCAGATTACTAATGGATGCGCTGCCTCCTGAAGTCCATGCCTCCTGTCTTCCAAGGCCAGCTTAATGGCTATGAGTTCTTTGTCTCTGACATCATAGTTGCATTCTATGGAGGAGGGGTGGAGAGCCATAAAATGCACAGGGATGTATGTGGCTATTGCTTACTTGGGAGAGGACCTCTCCGTGAGAGTGCTGAAGGACTGCTCAGCTGCTGAATCCAAGAAAAAGGGTCTCTTAATGGAGGCGAGTCTGGTGACTGGAGCAGCAATCTTGCTATAACCTTGAATGAACCGGTGATCAAATCCTAAACTTTGAAACTTTTGTATCAGTTTATTAGTTAATTATGGTAATTCAACTACATCTTTTACCTTACCTGGATCTGCCTTTATCTGCTCAATCATGATGCTATAACCCAAAAAACTTACAGATGACACATGGAATTTGCGCTTTCAGCATTCAAGAGCATCTTGTTCTCTAGGAATCGTTGGAATACCTGTCCTATGTGCTGTTCCTCTAGATTGTGGAAAACTAGTTGTAACACAACCATGGCAGACCCGACGACATGTCCATGCTTTTCCACATACTTTTATTAACACACACGGTTGCTGTTACAAAACACTTCCTGGCTGCAGCGTCCCAGCTGCCAGCCACACGTACACCACAACAACCACAAACACAGTCAGGACCAGCTTTTTATGCCGGCGAGGCGTGATTGCAGATGCCGCACAGGTGAATCCATCTCCTCTGTACGGCACCGCAAACCACGCCCCGCCACACTAGTATATCATCACAGTATAAGAAGATGAACCGACTCACCCAGTCAAGGAGAATATTGTAAACAACAGCCTGAAATGCTGCAGTAACGTGGTTAGACAAAGGGCATTACCATATATTCAAAGTGTCCAAGCAGGCTGTTAAATGCTTCGACTCATCTTCTTTGACCAGATTGTTCTCTTATAACTGCACCACAGAAGGATTTATGACAGGAAACAACTTAAAGAAATGGCAGCACTCAGAATTTAAACAAAGGTAAGTCCTCTGGGATTTAGGTTGAGGGCTTTCCTTTTGATTCTTCCTTTTTTCCACAGCATTTCTAGTATTTCAAGGTTCAAACACAGGTGAGTTCCCAGTAAAGCAAGAGTGAGTCAGGCAGGTGTTCCAGAGAGGTTAACAGTTGGGCACTCCAGGAGATTTTCTTTGATGAAGGAAAACAAACACTGTTAGTGCAGGAACACTCCTACCTTCCCCTATTTTAGAAGAAGTTTGTGGACTCAAGTGGCCTAACACATTAAAGGAAAAGAAAGACAATTTCAGAAATTCCATACATTGCCAAAACAAACTTATCATTCTGAGTCAATGCCTAGATCATACAGACAAGAACAGGAAGACGCCACAACTGAAGACAGCCAGGAAAAGTGGGTGAAGAACTTATCAGACAGGAACCTCACTGAACCTAAAAAAAAGAAGGTGCTAGCCAAAGGACTCAATTTTGCCATTTCTCCACAACAGCTGCCTATAATGGATCTCATTATAGCCACGGAAACAGTGATAAGGATTAAATAAATTAACACAACCTGAAGCAGAGCTAATCAGGATGAAGGTTTCAGCAACCCTCTCCAGTGCAAAAATTCCTCTGTCTAACCTCACAATACAAGAAAAGAAGCTCGGCACTTCCCTCAGCAAATTACCAGCTGACAAGGGGAGGTGCACTGTTGTTCTAAACTGATTATCATACAAAAAATTACTACACTCCTCAGTAACAACAATACCTATGAAGCCCTAAGACGAGACCCCACAAGCAACTACAAAAAGAAAGTCATCAGCTGCCTACAACAACTTAAAAAGGATAAAGCCAGTGACTGCTCTACATACCACTGTCTGTACCAAGGAGATGCTATACCCTGTGTGTGTGTGTGTGTGTGTGTGTATATATATATATATATATATATGTATATATAGACTTCCAAAGATCCATAAAGAAGGAGTCCCACTCAGACCCATTTTTAGCAGAGTAACCTCAGCTGCCTACAACATTTCCAAACACCTCGCCACCATCCTAGCTCCCCTTGTGGGGAACACACCCCATCACATCAAAAACTCTATTCACTTCACCAACAAGGTTCAAAAACTTACACTGGATCCAGATGAAACGATAGTGTTCTTTTTTGTGGTCTCCCTTTACACTTGTATCGCTACAACTGAGGCAGTGGAGGCTGTCAGTAAATGACTACAGCAAAACAGCTCTTTAGAAAGCAGAACCAGCTTTACCCCCGATCAGATTTGCACACTGTTAGAGGTTAAGCACTGCAGGTTAGATGAAATGAGGAACAGATGTGCCCAGGTTGAACCTTTCAGTGTCCACACACACCCTGGAGAGTTAACTGCAGCACATACACCCTCACACACACCCTTCTCTTAGGAGAAGAGTATCAAATAACTAGACAAGGAGGAATAAAAATGGCAAGTCAGCACCTGGAAGGTAGGAACGACCTATGACAGGTTGGTCTCTCCCAGAGGCTTAATGACTGTTATAGTAAAATTCCACGTTGAACCAATTCCCATTAGAGAATCCCCAGAATGTTGGAAAAAAGTGACACGTCTGCTCCTAGTTTTAGTTCCCATGGTTCCAAAAGCTTGGAAGTTGTGGACTCTGAAAACTGCTGGGTCATATATAGAGATCCAGCTCTCATGACCAAAAAATAATTCAAGGTAAGTTTGAAATAGAAGTTTGTCTTTGCTCTCTGTGCAGATTTGAGGTCTGAAATGAAACTGAAAAGTGCACAGTGGTCAAAATAGTCAGGGAGTGATCAAAGAAAATCAGGTGAATCAGTATCTACCTGGATATGCATGAGAAGGTGATCTTGAATGGGAAATTAGCCAATTTAAAATTGGGTATGATTTTCATTTTTTATGTGCTAATTCCTTGAATTTGATTGTGTCATATGCTTTCTGTCTGGTCTCATGTTTTCCCCTTGAAGATATCAGAAGTTGAAGGACTATTTTACATAAAAGTGGCTTGATTTTAATCCTTGCAAATCTTTGCAAAATTTCTTCCTAAAATGTTTAATCTTTTAAATCCTAAAATATTCTCCTTTGTCTTAGTAGGAGAGGTAATGTTAGAAATGATTTTTCTTCTTATGTCATATTCATAGTAATTCTGTAATATTTGTTAGTATGGCATCTGTAGAGCCACTCACTGCTCTTCGTTTTCAGAACATCTCTATTGTTGTGCTCTTCAGAATTCTGACTATTTTATATTAATTTTGTTAAATTTATATTTTTGCTATCCTATTGTTTTTCCCCCCAGGTGATCCTTGTTTTTGGGATTCATCTGTGGATGTTCTTTATCCTGCCTGCTGTCACTGAAAGGTGATGTCAGCTTACATTCTGCATTTAATATTTTATTTGTGAGAAATTATTACATCGATAATGATCCGAGTCCCAGTTTTGAAGGATGGATTCTCTATATAAAATAGTAAAAATGTGAACAATAAGTATATATCAACGAAAGTTTAACTTTCATTTTTTTAACAAGAAAACATTTTGTTCTCTTTGATATATTAACACCCATATTAATTTATATTTAACTATATAATATACATATATTTGAAGAGCATCATGAATACCCTTTTTTCAGTGATTCAGATGTATGTAATATTATTTAGTAGAAATATTAAGTATCCTCTTGCCTGCTTTAACAGAAATAACTGCTTGGAGGAGTAATGGATAATTGTTGACCAGCCTCTAACAAGTACATACTTAAATTGGGTGCACCTGTTGAACTGTTTATTAACACAAATATATAATCAGCCATTTACATGCACAAGCTGCAACTATGCATTTAGGCTTGTAGACATGGTGAAGATAATCTGCTGAATGTTAGAAAGTTGATTCTGTCCATCTGGACATTGTTTTTTCAATATTTCGTCACTCAGACTGGCCACTGGCTGAGAGTCAAAATTTAAATACTGATCTGTATGCATAGCTTTACTATACACATCAACTTTTATATGTCCCCCATTACTGATAGAAATCTCACAGTCTAAGAAGGCTACCCTGTCATTTATCATATCCTCCCTGGTGAATTTGATGTGTTGGTCCACCAAGTTAATGTAATCAGTGAATTATGGTACGCCCTGAGATTTGATTTTCAGCCAGGTGTCATCCACATACCTGAACCAATGACCAATGGTGTTCCAGGATAGGATAACAAAGCCCTCTTTTCAACTTCTCCGTATACAAGTTGGCCACAGTGGGTGAAGCTGGGGAATTCATGTCACACACGTTTCTGCCTGTAGTACTGGTCCTTGTGTGTGAAATATGTGGAATGAAGACACAGTTCCTAGAGCAAGACATCACTTGGTCAGTGCTGAGAGTGGTCCTGTTGCCGAGGTTGAGGTCATGCTATAATCCCTTATGAACTACCTCCACACAAGTAAAGAGAGATAACATCATATGAGACCATTGGTCCATGTCCGAAAAAATATTTAGAGTAACTGCAGCTGAAACATTCAACAGCAGTTACTCTGCTTCCACATGGGAAGAGTCACAGCAAAGTTCAGCTCTTTTACAATTCTGGATTTAAAAGGGAGCCAGTGAAAAGAAGCTAATATGACAGAAATATAATATTGCTTGGCAGTCCCTGTAGGTACTCTTGGTGCAGTGTTGTGGATCAAATGAAGGCTTTTCAGGAAGTGTAAACAGAGATTTCAGTAAAATAGGTCATGACTAAACAGAACAACACCTTGACATATACAGGTTTTTTGAACTGACAAAGAGTGAATTGTCAATTGGATATTTTTTTATAGCCTTTTTGTCTAAAATGTTGTTTTCTAAGATTTTGAATTACTAGGGTTTGTTGTTATTTGTCTTTTGAGTACTCTTGTTTTTTTGTTGGGTTTTTTTTTTTAGAGGGGGGTAATTACAATTATTGTTCCTTAAGTCTCACAATGATATGGAAAAAAAAAATCCCATATCATTTCCCAAAAAATTGCAAGGTGTTTGGGGAGTTTTCTTTTTTTGCATGTTTATTTAAATCAAATTCAAATCAAATGTTTGTGGTTAATATTTTGTTTCTGCTTTTGAGTCTTTTTTGGGGGAGCACTGATATAATGCAGATTATGTAGTTTCTTCAATAGCTGCAAGGTGCCCTGTCCCTTAGCTTGCAAAGCAATCCAAGAACACAACACTGTCACTGTTTCACAGGTGGTTTTATGTTCTCCTGAAAAGGTATCTTTTGCCAGCAACTGTTATTATAGCAAAACAACTTTGTCTGAGCTGTCTTTCCAGAGAACAATATTCAAAATAGTTTTTTTCTCTGGTACATTTGCAATGAATGTCAAATTTGTGAAATCACTTTCTGAAGTCAACAATTTTCATTATTTTCCACTCTCCACATTTTTTTTTCATGACTGTATATACTGGTATATAAGCCAAGTGTTACGAAAGATGATGCAAATTACATGTAATGAGTGTTATGTTCTTTCTCTCACCTTGTCTTAGGATGTTCAACCAAAACTTTGTGGCTCAGCTCTGGTACTTTGTCAAGTGCATTTACTTTGGCTTATCAGCTTATCAGATCCGCTGTGGGTACCCCACTCGTATCCTTGGCAACTTCCTTACCAAGAAATACAACCACCTCAATCTGTTTCTCTTTCAAGGGTATGGACACAAAGAAAGTCTGAAGTTCTCTGTGGATGCTAGTTTCTGTGTTTCTTTGCTCTCTCTCCATGCAACATACAGTCACTCATGGTAGTTTCAAGTGCTTTAAAAGAAAGCTTGTGGACTTATTTTACGTTTGTGAAGATGTTTCCCTTCTTGTCCAAGAGCTTCTTCAGTTCTAAAACATTCGACAGAAAGTCCCAGTTACTTAATTCCTAGTGGATATTCCCTTGGAGGTGGTCTTATTATTGGCCCACTATTAATCATGTGAGTCGTCACTTGAGTGTGAAAAATGCAGAAGTCATTACCATCACAGCCCAAGGTGTGAAATTTTGTAAGACAAAACCTCAACCCACCATCATGTGACCTATTTAAGTTAACTGGTGTGAGTGGGGACCATAACAGGAAGACAGCTAGAGACAGCCAGGATAAGTTACTGAAAAACATATCAGATAGGGACCTCACCAAACCAGAAAAAGGTGTCCTAGCCAAATGGCTCAAATTTTGCCATATCTCCACAACAGCTGCCCATACTGGACCTCATCACAGACACACCGATAAGAACTAATGCAGTTACACAGCCAAGAGCAGAACAGCTGCAGCTGAAAGTTGCAATGGCCCTTTCCAGTGCAGAACGACCTCCATCCAACCACACTATTCAGGAAAAGTAAACTATCACTTCCCCGAGTAAAGGTCAAAGCATTACCATACTACCCCAAGGGAAAGAGCACTTTCCGTCATCCAACTGTTGTTTCAAGCTCAACTGTCGCATTAAAATTACCACACTTCTCAGTGACAACGAGAAGATGAACCCCACAAGCAGCGACAGGAAGAAAATCATTAATTGCCTACAACAATTAACCCTACATACCCAAGGGATGCTACACCCAACATATGTGGACTTCAGATGATTCAAAAAGGAGGAGGCCCACCCCTCTTGAATGAGAAGCATAACATCTTCACGAATAAGTCCAGCTGCAATCTTTTCAAGCACTTAAGACTGTATAGAATGTACAGTAGAAACTTTTGCCAGAACTACTGAGAATCAAAGGTATTTGAGTTTGAATTATTGTTATTATTATTACTGTTATTATTATTAGTAGTAGTAGTCCCCTTGCAAAGGAGAGACACACAATGTACTTTCTGTATATTTCAAATCAAATTTGATACATGTATGTGAAATGGGTCAGGAGTCAAAATTGACTGTGTGTGTGTGTAGGTTTCGCCTGGTGCCATTCTTGGTGGAGCTCCGAGCAGTGATGGATTGGGTTTGGACTGATACCACATTGTCTCTGTCAAACTGGATGTGTGTGGAGGATATTTATGCCAACATTTTCATCATTAAATGCAGCCGTGAGACAGAAAAGGTATGAAAAATATGAGTAGAACGAAGTTGAAGTTTAATTTTTTTTTTTAAAAATGCTCATGAATGAGTCTTTATTTTATTACAAAGTTGTCTCTTTAAATAATCTTTAAAGCATCACAACATGGTTTAGTACTATTGTGTTTCAGAGTATTCTTACCTGAACCTCCTTGGCATTTCTGAGTTTACTGCAAATTTCCCTTAGTATGGCTCCTCATAAGCAGTTTGGCTTAGAAGTCATTCCAAGGGCATTGTGGGTCCAACAATGCAGCTCTGAGAATTGCCACTTTTTTGTCACTTTTTCTAACTTATGGTTAGTGTAAGATCAGGAGGACAATAAATTGTATTTTTAAGAAGTAAGTTAAGAAAATCTAAAACTATTTTTCACTAAAAACTGATCTTTTTGCCCTCAGAAATACCCACAACCTAAAGGGCAAAAGAAAAAGAAGATAGTGAAATATGGCATGGGTGGACTTATTATCTTCTTTTTGATCTGCATCATCTGGTTTCCCCTTCTGTTCATTTCACTGGTCCGATCTGTCGTGGGTGTGGTCAACCACCCCATTGACGTCACAGTAACTGTCAAGCTGGGTGGATATGAGGTAAGCAACAAAATCTTCAATATTGTTTCTTGGGTACTGATAAAATTGCTTCACATTAAGTTGATGTTAGTAAATTATTAATTTAATTTAATGTTATTATTTTCTGTCAAATACATACCCAGACAGTATATAGGGATTAGTTTATGTATAAATAATTTGATACTGTTTTGCTTGGTCTTCTTGAGAATAATTGATAGACAACAGAAAGCAGAAAACTAAGGACATAAACTGCTATTTGGCACATTTTAAGACTGTACTGATTATGATGAGGGATCAAAGTGGAATTTGGAAGGTAGGGCAACCCCAAATGAAACACCATCCTGGATCATCCCAGCCCACTTTAAGCCCTGGATATGGTTACAAGATAGGGAACCGCCAACCCCTAACCAGTCGCGGTGGCTGATTGTTTTTCCTTCCCAGTGTCACAAAATGCTTGCTCATAGGGGGTTGTCTGATTGTTGAGCTTTTCTTGTATTATTGTAGGGTCTTTACCTTACCTTTTCATCCTTCTGTACCTCTTTACTATGTAATATTAAGCACCTTGAGGTGACTGTTGTTGTGATTTGGTGCTATATAAGTAAAATTTAGTTGAATGCCCTTTCTCATGAATTATTGTTTTTCACACATATGAGATGATGGATGAAATGAAGGCTCAGTTTCTTCTGTCTCCTGACAGGACACCTTGATTATCCTGGAATTCAGTGTGCCAGAAAATAATTTTATTCACTGATGGAAATGCTGTCATCACCAGTGAACCTTTACATTCTACATGTAGTAGGCTCTACTCTGATTCCAAAATGTACATTATCAACTAGTGTTTTTCTTCTGTGTATGTATCTAGCCCCTGTTTACCATGAGTGTGCAGCAGCAGTACATCAAGCCCTTTTCAGAGGATGAATATGACCAACTCACCAAAGAGTTTGAAGATAATGCTGTGCGTATTGGTTTTAGTTTGGTTTACTTGAATGTACTACAATTACTGTAACATTAACACTGTAGTATTTGCATTTCTAGCTGTCTTCTGTACTCACATCGATTTATATCTGCTTGTTCTGTGACAGATTGTCATTCAGTATGCACCTACCTCTATAGAGCATGTCCTGTTTCACTATGTAAACACACACCTGTTTTTTATTATTTTAAGAGCATGAATTGTAAATAATTTAATTTCACATCCAGTATTTAATATCAATAAATACTGGGTAGTCAGACCAACCGTAACTAGCTTTTATACTTTCTCTGCTCCATACCCAGCCCACTGTATAGTCTAAGGACTAAAACTTAGAGATCTTTAATAATTTTCTCCCTGTTATTTTCATTTTGATGTATGTAATATTTTCATGCTACCACTCTATAAGCTGACTTTTCATCATGACTTTTTTCTACTTTTGCATTTAGGTAGCCATGCAGTTCATCATTCTCTACAGTTATGAGGACATTGTGACAGCCATGATTGAGGGTAGTTCTGGATCTGTTTGGAGGATCAGTCCCCCAAGCAGACAGGAAGTCATTAAAGAGTTACTTGGTCCTGTTGACCTAACACTTCGTCTGGCCTGGAATTTTCAGAGGTAAAACATACAGTATTCTTAATACAAAGCAACATTAGAGTACATGTATATTACTGTCATCATTATGTACAGAGGAGGTAAGGAGAAAGGTGCAACAGTGAGTGTCTACAGCCATCTCTAAACAGTGAGGCTCTGTCATGGTTTGGGGCTGCATTTCAGCCAGTGGTGTTGGAGATTTTGTCGATGTTGATGGAATTACGAACACAGAAAAGTACCATGAGTTTGATCCACCATGCAATACCATCTTAAAGGCATCTGATTGGCAACAGCTTTATTTTTTAACATGACAATGATCCCAAACACACTCGAAGCATACCTTGATAGAAAAACACACATTATTACTATCAGTCATGGATTGGCCTCCCCAAAGCCTTGGGCTTAAAGTGAAGCAGTGTGGGATCATCTCTGTGAATCTGTGATAAAGACATTGATAAATGTGAACGTGAAGCTGTTGATTTTATATTTGATGTACATTCCTCTTCTCAACTATAGTCCTGATGTCTGGGTAGTAACTGAAAGAACGAGAGTGCTGATACAAGCAGCAGATGCAAGCTTCTTCTAAAGGGTGGCAGGGCTTTCCCTTAGAACTAGGATGAGGAGATAAGTCATTTGGGAAGGATTAAGAGTACTATTACTAGTCCTCCACAGAAAGGAGCCAGTGGAGGTGGTTCAGGCATCTGACTAGGATGCCTCCTAGGTGAGGTGTTTAGGACACACTCTACAAAGAGGAAACCTGGGGCAGACCTGGGGCCAGCCAAGATGTGTAATATCCACCCATCCATCCACCCACAGATGGATGGATGGATGAATGGGTGGGTGGATGATTGGGTTGTTGGATGGGTCTGACCCTGACAAGTTTATCAATGTCTGATAGATACTCACTTTTTTAAATTAGGCTACAACACCACCTGCTGATCGCAAGTGGAGTAGATTTAGCTTTTTAAGCGAAATAAATCATAAAATAAATAATAAAGATGGATTACAACTTAAAAGACAAGTATTCTATAAGATAAATATGAAATAGATGTTGTGAATAGCTAGAAGGTCTTATAGACTTTTCCTTTTTTGAGCTCTTCTGCCGTATCACTAACATTGTAAATGTGATAAAGTTGTTTCTGGTTTTCTTTCTGTCTAAATAATTGTGTCTTTTCAACCAGGGACCTGGGTAAGGGTGGAACAGTGGAACATACCTTTGATAAGCATTCTATAGACCTGGAACCTGGGAACCCAGTCAGAGCAGATTTGGCTTCATTACTAGTCGGCAATCGCACTGAGCCAGTGTAGGTTTTCTTTCTGGAGGGACGTTTATGTTAATAAAAGTGTTTTCATTAATGAAAAAAATTAAAGGTGCTTCTCTTAACAGGTACTGTCTTATATTTTTTTCCAGGCTTGTTCCCAATATGTTTCCTAAGTACATCCGTGCCCCCAATGGAGCTGAGGCCAAGCCAGTCAGTCAGCTATATAAAGGTTTACAGATTTTATATTATAATGAATGCATTATTGAATAATTATTTATTTATGAAAATGTATTTATATATAGTACTAATGTATAAGTATGATACAACATAGTTTTAACAAAATGTCAAAAGCACCAAGTCACTTGCCTAACAAATGGGATACTGAGTGCATGTAAGAAAAAAATCTAGTGAATATTAAATTTTTAAAGAAAAGAACATCAGAAGCCAAACAAATCTATAAGATACATATGAATAAATTGACAAGAATTATATATTTTTTTAAAACTGCAAAAGAGATTACAACAGTAAATTTTTGGATGAAAATAAAAATAATAAGAAAAGCACATGGAAAGTAGTAAATAATATTGTCAATAAAAGAAATTAAAAGGATGAAATATCCAAATAACTTCCAAATACCAAACACAATGATCAGTGACATAAAACAAATTGTGAAAGGTTTTAATGATTTTGTTCTTAATGTTGGTCCTGGCAATGGCCAGCAAAATTGCAAAAACTTGACATCTTCCTGTAACTACAAATAGCTAGCAAATAATAGTAGCAAACTCCATATTTGTAAGGGGAACAGATGAAAATGGAATTATTGATATAGTGACATCATTTAAGTTTAAGAAATCAATGGATTATGATGGCATTGATATGGATTTAGTCAAAGACATCACTGGATGTATGGTGAAAACCATTTACCTACATTGCAATTTGTCATTGCAAAATGGTTCATTCCCTGAAAAGATGAAAATTGCAAAGGTTGTGCTAATATATAAACTTGGAGATAAACATCTCTTCTCAAACTAAAGGCCCATCTTTCTATTTCTACAGTCCTCTAAGATACTGGAAAAAATAAAAAAAACAATGTGCTATATGAACAACACTGTGGCTTTAGAACCAAAATAACCACAACACAAGCTTTAATTTGATTTATAGATACAACTTCTATCAAAAACAAAGAATATGCTATGGGTGTATTCTTTGAGCTTAAAAAAGCATTTGATACAGTTGCTCAAAAAGCTTTACTTAACAAACTATACACATATGGGGTTGGAGGAGTTGCATTATCGTGGGTTAACAATTACTGTATCTTGAAAACCGCAATCAGTTAATCTTAATAAATGCCTCAAAATCAAAACCCTTTGTGTAGGGTTCCCCCCAGGGTCTGTCTTGGGGACACTGCTTTTTATACTGCACATGTTCAATCATACTTCCTTACATGACATACTGTGTGATACCTGGGGAAATGCCTATAAAACACAAATCCATCCAATATACATTCTGCAAAAAAAGAGCAATAAGGATCATAAATAAAACCACTTCAAGAGAACCATCAAATCCACTTTTTATTAAAATAAATACTCCTAAATGTAAAGACTTGGTTGACCTTAGAGCTGCACAAATAATGTATAAAGCAGCAAACAAATGTTTGCCCCACAACATTCAGGACCTATTCCAAATAATGCCAAATCATCATGACCTGAGAGGACTCCTTATGCTCAGCAAGTCATTAGTAACGGCTAATGTAAAATATCACAGCATTACAGTCACAGGAGTTTGGAACAGTTTCAAAGATCCTTAGATAAATCATTACAACAGTTCAGTAAAAAAACTGCAAATCCCTCACAGAGTTGTATGGAAATTAAATCTACATATATGGGTCACAGGCTTTCCATGCATGCTCCAACTCAAAATCACCCAAAGTGCATTTGGAGTATACCTCAAACACTAGGCAAGTAACATAAAAAAGTCACACTTCACAGTGTTCACAAAATGGAGATCTTAGAATCAGGCTTGATATCAGCATCCAGATATTTTGCTCATACCTTAAAATATGTGATATTAAAAAACAGATTGATTGTCTTATAGGAAATGAAGCTGGATACATGGATATAACCCTGTCACTAAATAGCAGTGGGAACCAGGAGTGGTGGGACATTGCTATTGTGAACTGTGACTCCTCACAGTGTGGTGTACTACCCATGGTCATATTCAGTGACAAAGTCAGTCCTCCTAGCCTGGGCTTTCTAGCTGGATACGGGTAAGAAACACACAATTACAAATGTACAAATTTTGGGCACATACATCAATGAGCCAAAACATTCATTCAATTGAAAAAATTCAGTTGAATTTTATTTATATAGCACCAAATCACAACAACGGTTGCCTCAAAATGCAACCATCAACCATAATGAATTACAGTAGTCCAGCCTAGAAGTAATAAATGCATGAACTAGATTTTCAGCATCACTCTTAGACAGGATATTTCTAATTTTAGAGATGTTGCACAAATGGAAGAAAGCAGTCCTACATATTTGGCTAATATGCTTATTGAAGGACATATCTGGGTTGGGATAGATATAGTTGGGTGTCATCTGCATAGTATTGAGAATGTATGCTCTGCCTTCTAATGATACTACCTAAGGGAAGCATGTATAATGTAAACAGAATTTGTTCTAGCATGGAACCCTGTGGAACTCAATAAATAACCTTAGCATGTGAAGAAAGTCGAGTCAGTGGTTTGAATCATTTCTATCTAATAGATAGAAATGATTCAAACCACTGCAGCGCAGTACCTTTATACCTACCACATACTCTAATCGCTCTAATAAAATATTATGGTCAACAATATTGAACGCTACACTGAAGTCAAGCAGGACAAGGAGATAGAGTTGAGTCCGCTGTCAGAGACCATAAGAACCCTCACTAAAGCTGTTTCTGTACTGGGATGAGTTCTGAAATCTGACTGAAACTCTTCAAATAAACCAATCATGGTTTATTTGAAGACATTTTAAATCGTATCAATACTTAAAGTAAATACAGAATATTTTTTTACATACTTCAAAGAGAGCAGAGTTTGATGGTTTGATGCTTAAAACCTCAAGGTTGTCATAGTATACTTTAATGTTCTTTTGATCATTCTTCAGGAATGTCTTGCAAATAAGTGAGTGACAACAACATCTTGGAGCAGGTTTTGCTAAATCTTTGTCTTCTCTGCTCAGCAAAATGCCTTGGTTATGGCATGGTAGTGCAGCAGTTAGCACTGTTACCTCACAGCGAGCAGACTCACAGTTTCAAACCCTGGCTGGAGTCCCTGTGTGGATTTTGTATGTTCTACTAATGCTTGTCTGGGGTTCCTTGGGATATTCTAGCTTCCACAAACCAAAGACATGCGTGTGAGGTTCATTAGTGTTTCATAACTGGCCATGTATGTGGGGCAGATAAAGTCCTTAAAAATGTTGGGAAAAAGCAGCATTGTGTGAATGAATGTTTAAGGTGGCTTATAATCTGAGTGGTCATTAAGACTAAATAATCTCTATATAATTGTGAGTTTCTTTCCATTTACTAGCAGTGCTGCTTTAAAAAAAGCTGCATGATCTCTACAGAGCTGTTAAGAAGTTATAATTCCATTCAGGAAACTAAAATGCTGTTATAAGTTAAATATTTTTTTTACCAGCTGACTTCAGTGTAAACATATATATATATATCCCCTCCATATATATAAAAATCCCCTCTCACCCCTGCGGCCAGTCTATCCTTCAAACTCGGGTCCTCTACCAGAGGCCTGGGAGCTTGAGGGTCCTGCGCAGTATCTTAGCTGTTCCTAGGACTGTGCTCTTCTGGACAGAGATCTCTCATGTTGTTCCTAGGACCTGCTGGAGCCACTCACCTAGCTTGGGAGTCACTGCACTTAGTGCTCCGATTACCACTGGGACCACTGTTACCTTCACCCTCCACATCTTTTTGAGCTCGTCTCCAAGCCCTTGGTACTTCTGCAGCTTCTCGTGTTCCTTCTTCCCGATGTTGCTGTCATTTGATATCGCTATGTCTATCACTACGGCCGTCTTCTTCTGCTTGTCTACCATCACTATGTCCGGTTGGTTACCACCATTTTGTCTGTCTGTATCTGGAAGTCCCACAGGATCTTAGCTCAGTCGTTCTCCACCACCCTGGGGGGCGTTTGACCTTGGGA
>VVHJ01063908.1:2919-13797 GCA_015107715.1 Tylochromis polylepis
CAGTCCAGATCCCTCTCACTGATGCACCCTCGCACAGCGCTCCCCACCCCCTTAGGGAAGCATCTGTGGATACCACCTTGTGAATCAACACCCTCCCAATCCGAGAGCCCTGATGCAGCAGCCTGGGCTCCCACCAGGGACAGAGAGCTAGCATGCAAGATGCGCTACCGTCAGCCCTCCATCTTTAACAGTCCAAGTGGCACTACGGCAATAATAGATGCCATCATGCCCAACAAACATAATATCTTTTGGAAACGTAGTCTGCGTCCCAGCTGAAACTGAGCAAGGCAGCGATGAAACGCGGCCACTCTGTGCTCTGACAAATGTGTGTGGCTGGAAAGCGAGCATGTTTCCAAACTGAGGAACGAAATCTGCTGACTCAGGATTAGCGAGCTCTTTTGAAAGTTCACAGAGAAACCTAGTGTCTGAATGTGTGACAGCTGTGTCACCGCCTGCTCTCTGGAGCAAGCTACGAGAGTCCAGTCGTCTAAATAGGCTAAGATGCGGATGCCTCTCTCTCTGAGGGGTGCTAGCGCTGACTCGGCACATTTCGCGAAGGTGCGAGGAGCGAGCAACAACCTGAACAGCAGCACCAGGTACTCATAGGCTACACCCTCGAATGCAAACCTCAGAAACTGCCTGTGGTTCAGGTGTATAGCCACATGAAAATAAGCATCTGTTAGATTGATTGGTGCAAACCAATCTCCCAGGCCGACTGCATTCAAAAGCTGTCTTGAGTGTTAGCATCTTGAACTTGTACGTTCGTAGATACTTGTTCAAGACGCTGACTTGCCACACCGCCGGTGGGGCATTGTCACCCCCCATTGTGTCTCCAAGGAAATGCATCACCTGCTTGACCTGGCTCATTCTGCCTGCAGGCTGAGAAGTTGGAATTATTTGAGAATAAACATTCTTTATTCATCCCAAAAAGTTGATTCTGTTCATCTGGACGTAGCGTTTTCAGTGGGAGAAACGTTTCGTCACTCATCCAAGTGACTTCTTCAGTCTCAGCTGACTGCAGGTTTCCCCAACCTTATAAACAGCAGATTTGCATAATGACTGAAACCAGCCCATTGGAGAACAATGGGCTGTGAGGACAGTTCCTTGATCTCTAACACAGAAAAACATGTTACAAACATGCTCGTTTATTCCCGATATTGTCGCAATTACTTATTGTTGGCAGATTAGGCAATAACCCTCGGACAGCAACAGCTGATTATAAGCTAACATTTTGCCAGCTAATATTACGCTTAGTATCCTAAAACTCACTTTCCCCTGACAAACAGTTTGATTGCATTCTCACATCGTATGAGAGTTTATTTCCTAAGTGTAAGGATCCAGCAATCTTGACACCAGCTAACGGTAGCTAACAGAGGCTTACAGTTGTAAACAGCACCTAATGGAGGCTAACAGTAGCTAACAGCAGCAAAGATAGCAGCCCTTACTGGCAACAACTCACCTCATTATCGCTGTTGTTTGTCAGAAGGGAGCTTCTCTGACTCATGGATCATGCTTCTCACTAAGGTAGCTAAGGTAAACGGTGGACTTCCACAGATGGAGAAAAACTCCAAGGTGGCTCCGCATCCGATTCAAACAGTAGTAGAAACAGGCTGGCCGGCTGCACCCATTACCTTGCCTAAATAAAACTTATTTGTCCCACAGCAGCCACCGTACTGCACTGGAATTGGGAGGAATAAGGAAAAAAAAAACCTAGGTCGACTGCAATCTGCAATATACTGACATCTAACAGAGAAAATTTTACACAGTGTAACTTTAAGACTGTCTTATCTTAGTTAACAGTTTTCAATTTTCCTGAGACTTGTGTCCATTTTATAAACAAAAAAGGTGTTTTATGCTGACAACAAAGTCATCACTAACTCCTTGGTCTGAGAAGTCATGTTGCTAATGTCGAATGGTTAATTATATACAGCTGTTGGTGGAAAAGAACCAAAAATTTACTGCAGAAGTGATCATGGCCCCGTCAGTGGTTTGGTTCTTGTAAACACTGTTAATGTTACATAATGTAATTCTTTGTGTTTACAGCTGCCGAAACAACTGGAGGCTCAGGAAGGGCTGATAAGTCAGTGGACATTTCCTGGAGAGTGCCTGCAGAAAGACGGGACAGGAGATGCCATCCAGCAGCTTAAAGGCTACATGGAGCTTCTCCGTAACACGGTACTGGCTGCAGACCTTCTCAGAAACTTGCACACAGCAAGAAAGTATTTCGAAAACACAACAAGAGTAAACCACAGCGCCATTTATATGCCATTTGTGGACACTCGAGGGTATTGATATTCACCCATGAAGGGTTGGCTGATTGCTACCATATGTTAAAGGGAGGTAGTTTTCTAAAGGATGTGTGGCTTCTTTTTTCCTGCGTGCCATTAAAGCAGCCTGGTGGTGCTCTGAGGGGATTTGGAGGAATAGCAGGAACTGAACTGATAAAAGCACTTTAACAGTCTGAGGCTTCGTGTTGAATTTATAGTCAGTCGCTGCCTGGTAGGATGAGGAATTCTGGTGTTTACAGACCTCTGTTGTGTTACGAGATGTAGCTGTAGCTGTGTGTCTGATGGTATAATCTGTGGTCTGTCTTGTAGTCTGCGCAGTTTTTGTCATGTGCATTAAAGTGTATAGAGGAGAGACACTCGATACAGCAGCTTTGCAGTAGATAAAAACTGGTGATATTTGATTCTATAGTGCGTATCATCACAAGGGAACAAAAAGATCCTTTTTGACCAGATCGGCCTGGGGACCAACGTCAAGAACAGATTAGTAACTACAAGCGTCATTTTCACACCTTTGAAAATTATAAAGTTGTGTATTTAAAAATAAATAAGTAAATAAAAATCTCTGCAAGAACCTCCCTGGACACAACCACACAGCGCTTTGAATATAATAGTCAGCAGCAATCTTGGGGTCATAATTTGTTGTTGATGCTTCCATCCATACTATAAAATGACTGAAACCATCAGTGCATCCATTAATCTCTATGCCATAAGGTTTCAATTTATTGTAAGAATCCATGTGCCAAATAGCATTTGGCCCTTTAGTGCTGTACTGCCATCGCCTACGACACTTTTCTCTTCGACGCTCCACACCGTGAGGATCAGTTTCTTTAATAACACAGGTCTGCAACCAAAAAACTGCATAGGATTTTTTTTTTTTTACTGTTTCTTATAGATTTTTACTCACTGAAACCAGGAAAAGTATTTAAAAAAAAAAAAAAAATAATTCCATCACATAAGTTTTTCTTGCAAATCTCATGTTTTTAGTTTAATTAAGCGTACAATTTCCCTTTTTAAACTGAAATCTGGTATCCTATACTTGAGTAAAAAAACATATCCAATAATGATTTCTTACATTAATTTAATATTTCTAAGAGCGAGACTCAAGAGAATTGAGGGGGATCAGTAGGAGGGGGGTTACAGTGGATTTGGTGGTGTGAGGAGCTCAGATGATCATGTCCCAACAGGTTTATATTGTTCATAGCGAAAGAAAGGTAAGGAAAGTTCAGAAAAATTATGCATAGTTAATTGTAATAAAAAAAAAATTTTTTTTCATCGCTGTTATGCTTTTTTTAATGTAAACTCCTCATGTTTTGCAGAAAACTGTATGTGATGGAGGGAATTGGAGATGATTTTTGGGTTCAGCACCCTAAAAAACATCAAATTTACCAAAAATATCCCATGCAGCTGAAAATCTTTTTTTTTTTTGCAGACCTGTGTAATCTGTTGAATTGACCCACTGTACCACAAATCCCATTGGAATAGCTCAAAGATGTCCAGCGATATCCTTGCATCTGTCCATTATGCTGTAGTTCTTTATGCACAAATGACATCACCTCATCCAAATCATTGTGTTGTGTGTGCGTGCAACACAGTAGTCAATTTGCTCATTGACAAAGACTCATTCAGACTGATGGCGACATGCTGGCAATCTGTCTGCATTTATGAATTAGAAAGCAGTTGTTTGCAAACCTGCAAAAATCTCTGAGAGTGACTGCAGTCAGTCCAAGTCAGACTGTGACTGTTTGCACAAAGGTCGTGTTCCCTTAAGGTGACTGGTGCAGTCGGCTTGTGATCAAAGGTGCTCGTGAGTGTGCAACACCCTCGAGCTCTGAGCAACCATTTAGTCACCACAAGTTGCAGTCAGTTACAGAATATGAGAAAAATTCAATACACTCACCAATCAAGAGTCAAGGAGGATGCTTTTTACCCATGTTACTGAGCCGTTAGCGTTCTCTGGTTTAGTATGTAGTGTTTGATTTTAACTTAAATTAAACTTTAACTGTCCGGTGTTGGATCACTTTTTGGTTGAGCTGAAATTTGCTTAGCTAATGTTATCTGCCTGAGATGAGTTCTCTTCTTCATTGTCTCCCCAGAGTTATTTAATTTATTTTTAATAAAATATTGACATTTTGTGCCAGTTTAGCTTAGTGGATGAGCAAGTGATCATCTGCCACATTACCAGAGTGCAGCAGTGTCTTCGCTGCTCCACTATCCAATAAAGGTACACAACTTACTCAACCTTCTGAGCCTCAGCCACCCCGATACAGAAACCTGAAGTTTAATAAATGTGAAACTGCAGGAAAAACGTGCTGCCTAGTGCACTCTGGAGAAAAGTCATAGATCAGATCGTTTGAAGTCCAACTCCCAGATTGAAACACCACAAGTGACAGGCTCATCAGGTGTGTCTGTTATCCAGAGATCATTTCTAACATCCTGAACATTTGCAATAAGGACTGTGCTACTTGGCAGGTGCCGACAGGAAGTGTTAAATAGTAATAGTAACTATATGAAGTGGAAAAATGTTGAGTGTAAAGTAATACATTGTCATAAGGGGCATCAAGCTTTTTTATCCTCAACACTTAACATCTAGGTCCTGGACTATCGTCAGCTTACACTTTGGTAACTAAGTGCACCTTTGTTCCACTGACTCTCGATCAGATTAACTGTTGATATTTGACCTGTTGCCTACTGGCAGGTGATTTAATCTCCTTTGTAACAAACAGCTGTCTCTTGATGGCTTCAGGGCACTAGACATGTTTCCACTGTTCCTGTGCAATAAACCCTCTATTGTTGTGTCAGGTTAGGAAATTGTAGAGTTACACAATCTTGTCTTTTTGTGACCAAAGATGTGTGTCATGTCTTAGCGATTCCCAGCGGGGAAATAGGGACATAAAAATGTAAACAGACAAGTCCAACTGAAGTATTTGTACGATACTGCCTGACTGTTGTTCCTTCATTCCACAGTTTCACCCAGCTGTACTGGCACCATGATAATCGTTTGCTTTGTTTACAGCTGTACACTGATGACCGGTGTCTTATTTTAAAAAAAAAAAAAGCAAGCAAAAAAAAAAAAAAACCTCCTTGAAGCAAACTTGTAGAAAACTCAAAAGAAAGAAAACGTGCCAATATTTCTGTCAGGAAATCATGACTGGTCCTAGATTTAGTGTCTATTGATCAGCCATCATGCATGACACCCGTTTTTGTTCTTAAGTCATAATCGGGTTGATATTAGGTTTAATCTGACCAAAGATGATTACATACTGTTAGGGGAGGCAATAAGAGGAAGAGGAATTTTTGCCTTACAGAAAATTAGATTAAAATAATAAATTAACTAGATTTACAGTGCTTTTCAACTCTAGCGCTTGAAGTCAATTAAATTTTGGGTTGATCTGGTTAGTGAAGTGGCAGAGGGGGTTTTTAATCAGTTTCAGCTGCTTTAGAGTTCATGAAATTACCAAGAGCTGCACCAGTGGGGCAACAATTAGACAACCCCCAAAATAATTTTTCTCCTCCTCATCTTTTCTGACCGTTTTTTCCCACTAGTTTTGCGTTTGGCCAGGTGTCACTACTGGTACCATGAAGTGATACCTGGACCCTACAGAGGTTTCACACTAGTCCTAACTCTTGCAGGATGCCACATCAATACGTGCCATTGCCAGAAGGTTTTCTGTGTCTCCCAGCACAGTCTCAAGAGCATGAAGGAGATTCTATGAGATAGACAATTACTCTAGGAGAGCTGGACCGGGCTGTAGAAGGCCATTAACTCATCAGCAGGATCTGTTTATGCAAGGACAAATAGGATTAGCTTTGCCAGAGCTGCAAAATGACCTCCAGCAGGCCATTCATGTGAGTTTCTGACGACGTGGCTGAAATAGACTTCATGAGGGCCTGAGGGCCCGACGTAATCTAGTGGGCCCTGAGCTTACTGCCCAGCACCATAAAGCACAACTGGCATTGGCCACAGAATACCAGAATTGGCACACTGGTCTGCTGTGCTTTTGACAGATGAGTGCAGGGTTACCCTGAGCACATGTGACAGACGTGAAAGAGTCTGGAGAATCCCAGGCATGCATGCAAACACATGGGGGGCCACACACATTATTCAGTACCATTTTAAGCTACAGCAATGAAATTTTGGCAAAACGGACTAGCTTGCCACATCATTTTTTCACCTCAATTTTGAATTCAGCGCTCTGTAGGTTGATACTTCTCATTTCCGTCAAACAACATGGTATCCTTTTCTTCCTAACACATTACCCAGTCAGTCTGTATCAGTGTAGATTTTTCCCCATTGATGTTTGATGTGTTTTCAAAGCGTTCCTTTGACTTTTTTGAGCAGTGCACATTCCATCTTAGACACGCACTCTCTGATTGGCAGTTTTGAGGTTCAGCATCCTGACCAGCGACACTTGGACTGACTAGAGGATCCAGTTACCACCAACCTTCCAATTAGCAAACACATTCCTGTACCTCCTTAACCGCAGCTGCCCCATCCCAATAACCTGAAATTATGTCTGGAAAAAGCAGTAAATTCTCATGTATAACCAGCTCTTTTAAACCTCTTCAATGACTGATACACTTTATTTGTCTCCAGTGGCAGGCAGCGGTGGACTGTGCCTCCGACACTGAGCGTCAGCAGCTCTGTGAGCGAGTGTTTCAGGGTGGAGAAGAGGAGCTCGGTCTGCTGGAGGCTCTCAAGCTGCTGATGCTGAGCAGAGCGGCGGAGCTGCACAGCTGCATGCAGGGCGGTGAAGATGTCCCCCTCTTCTGCTGGCTGCTGTTCGCGCGGGACTCCTCTGACTGTCCACGCTCTTTCCTCTCCAACCACCTCAGTCACGTGGGCCTGACCGCAGGGCTGGAGCAGGTGGGAAGCATCTCTGTTATTTTTTTACAGCTTTATGGTAAAAGGTTGCTGGGAATTTTCTTCCCACTGAATAAACGTCTGTCGCGCTCAGTAACAAAAACAACAATTAAGGCTGAACATCACAAGGCGGGTGTGTTAACAGTTTCATCACGTGAGAGCTGAATAGTAAAACATGCCGGCGCTTGCTCTGTTTTTTGGGGGGGGGTTTTGTTTGTTTTGAGCGATGGTGGTGCTGCACCCTCGGCCACAGGCGGAGGTGGTTTTCAACTGCTGAGCGTTTTAATTGTTATTTTCACTTTTTGAATAAAAGCTTTTATAAGCTCGGCTTCTATAAAGAGACTCCACCCATAAATGTTGTGTGCTGGAGCAGCTGATCAAACATGGAGCTGTTTGAGAAGTCTGCTGGAGTTCCTCTGTAACCGTGCAATTATACCCCCACCTCTGCATTTTCTCTCTTGGGCAGGTGGAGATGTTCCTGCTGGGCTACGCCTTGCAGTGTACCATTCAAGTTTACAGACTGTACAAGGCAGACACAGAGGAGTTTGTCACCTACTACCCGGACGACCACAGGGACGACTGGGAGTCTGTGTGCCTCGTCACAGAGGATGATCGCCACTACAATGTGCCCGTTGTAGAAGCTGCAGAAACACAAAAGGAGCTCCTCTCCAGCTGATTGCCACTGCAGAAAAACCTCCTGCCATACAAACACCCCTCAGGTCGATCAAGATGAATAGATTTACCAATTAAAGGGATAATTTGGGGAAGTGTGCTTATTAATTGACAGCCAGCAGTAAGTATGCTTAGCTTAGTACAAAGATTGGAAGTAAAGGGTACAAACATACAACCACCAGCACTTTTACTTGTTAACTTGTTTCTTTAATCCACACAGAAAGCAATGACACATTATGGTTTTCTTCTTCTCTGGACTCCAGTCTGGACAGAGGCGCCTCGCTAACCTTTCTCTACTTCCTTAACTATCTATTAACCTTTTGTGGTAATCAATGATTTTATCCTCTTGCTATTATGTTTTAAATTGGTAACAGGTTATATAATTGGCTTTAGAAATTTTAAGCCAGGCTTTTGTTAAATTTGACATGTAAATTTCACGTAACAGAGACCAAGCCAGCAAAAACACACCCATGCTGTTGAGGTGAGCAGAACAGGTTAGACAAACACACACACACACGCACAGCTGCATCAGCCTGAATCAGCTGCTGCAGCTGTGCCGAGCAGAAGTTTGATGGATCACATCTGTCTGGACTGTCAGATGAAAAAGGGATCGCAGATATGTTGCTTTAAATTATGAGTGATCTTTATCACTGTGCACACACTCCACCAGAAGTAGAGGTAAATGCACATTAAGAGCCTGGTCTCAGTTTTAATCTCCGTTATAAAACAGCTGTTTAAACATCAGCAGGGAAGAGAAACAAGACAAACTCTTCTGTTGTGATCGCCAGTTGGCTTAAATTAAGACACTTCTGATGTAAAGGTGCTGGTGGGAGGACGTTCTTACCTCCACAAGAGACTATGATTTTTGTTTTGGGCCTTTTATTAGAGATGTTCCTGGCTAGTCATTTAAATGAAAGGAAAAACAATAGACTAGTGGACAATTCTAAAAGAGAAAAAAATAACTCATAAAACTAAATCGGGGATGTCAAACTCATTTTAAGTGGGCCGGACAGATGAAAGTCTCCTTTGTGTCAGCATGAAGAAGTTTAACTACACATTTAATCTCAATATAAGAAGAAGTGTGATTTCAACAGTACGTCTCAAAAGAAATGCTGCTGCAGCAGACAAAAGAAATCTGGGATTGAATTATAAGAAATAAATGTTACAAATTACAGAAAAAAGTTCTGGTAGCTCGTTGCCCAAACTGTCCTGTAATTATAAAGCCTACTTTTTCTTTTTTTTTTCTTTTTTAATTCATAGAAAATGTCCTGTTTATCAATTTTGCTGTGGACACGCTGTAAAAAAGGAGAAACTTCTCTAGTAGATGGTGAAAAAAACCAGGAGCTTTTCTGTCACTTAATTGTTTATCTATTACTTCATGACTAGGGTGTAGTATGAGTGGCTGTGGAGGCGGATTTTAATCAGTAGAAAAAGCAGTAAAACGCACAAAAATACAGTTAAAAGTCCAGAATTTATTACGTTGTCCAAAGATATCCAGTTGGCCAGATTAGCGTCTTTGCCAGGCCGATTCCAGCCCCTGGGACTTCTGTTTCACACCCATGCTTTAAATGGGTTAAGTTAAAAATGTAACATTTTGCATGTATTTTAGGACCGACATGAAACCACCGATCACACTCCACGTTAATCAAAAGCAGTAGCCTTGCTTTCATCCATGCTAGCGTCCACACCCCGGTGCAGAATGTGGTTAAACCCAGCTTCAGCTGCTTGTTTAACCAGCCATTTCAGCGGCTGGCTAGCAGGGGCAGCAACATTTAAATAACTAGTCAACTGGTGTTGTTTGACAAATATTATGGTCTGCTGTGTAATAGGGCCCAGCAAGTTTTTTGCTGCAGTTTGTTGCACTGATTACAGAGCGTATCCGTCTATGCACCGCGCCCATACAGTCTGTATGTGGAGCTTTCTGGATAACCTTGCGAGCATTAGCTGACACGTCTGGCCCTAAAAACCAAAGTGCTGAAGGCCATTAAGCTAAATGTAACGTCACAGTGGCTGTGTCCATCTTCTATATACAGTCTAAGATTTTGGCAAAGAAAGGCTAGCTATGCCCCCTTGTTTACAGTCCTTATGCTATGCTAAGCTGGCTGCCTCCGGCTTCACATATCTAACTCAGCAAATAAGCACACGTCCCAAAAATGTTGACCTATTCCCTTAAAAAAAAATAAAAAAAATGCTGATTCAAGACCACGTACAAGATTTGGTTTACATGTTCTTGTACACACTGTACTGTATAAACAGTTTTCTATCTGGGTATGTGAACATATCAGATATCCTGTGATTATCTCAGATAGACCCAGATTCCTTTGCAGGGTGTCATTTTGGAAGGAAAAAAAAAGCCCAAATTTTCTCAGCAGCCTTTTTTTCCAAATGTAAAATTTAGAGTGAAGCTGCCAACAGCGCCAAAAAGTTTAGGTGGTTGGTGTTTACACTGGAAGTTGGGCACTTTGAGTATTAATTTATTGTTTGTTTGTTTTTTGTTTTTTCAAACAAGTGTGACCGTCTAAATTCATTAAGTAAAGATGCTGAATTAGTCAATGAAGGGTTGGACAATTTATCAGGTCCAACACCAGATGACGATCAGAAGATTAATCGCATCCTCTGTGTCAGAGGTGTGATTTGTGACAGTCTGTGTGTGCATGTTTGACTTTGTGTGTGTATGTGTGTGTTAAACTCAGTGTAACATGCTGCCTTTTAACCAAGCTGTTCTGAAGGGAAGAAATGTGCCAATGTTGCTGCTAACACTGGCAACAGTCCCAACCACCAGCCGCTGGACTCAGTAGAAAAGGCTCGCTTGGTCCTCCATGTTGCCTTAGAAATAATGCACAGTAAGAATGAATGTTGGATATTGGTGATAAGAGGTCATTTATATGCCCTAATTCCAGAGCAGGTGAAGGCGATTAAAGAAAAAATGTTATGCCATTTGCAGGAATGTTCTTGCACTGTCAAAAGTTTTGGATAGCATTTAAATAAAATGATTTTTTTTTTGGGGGGGGGGGGGGGGGGGGTGGGGTGTGGGGGGGGGAAAAAAAAAAAAAAACC
>VVHJ01063909.1:0-12775 GCA_015107715.1 Tylochromis polylepis
GAAGATGTGTTGCACTGCATGAGGCAAATGGTGGTCACACCAGATACTGACTGGTTCTGAGTCCCCAGACCCCCAATAAAGGAAAAAACTGCACATTCCAGGGTGGCCTTTTATTGTGGGCAGTATAAGGTACACCTGTGCACTACTCATGATGTCAGATCAGCATCTTGATGTGGCACACCTGTGAGGTGGGATGGATTATCTTAGCAAAGCAGAAGTGCTCACTATCACACATTTAGACTGATTTGTGAACAATGTTTGAGAGAAATGGTAATATTGTGTATCTGGAATGAATTTTAGATCTTTAAGTCCATCTCATGGAAAATCGGAGCAGAAACAAAGGTGTTGCGTTTATATTTTTGTTGAGTATATGTTGTTGCTGTGCTGTGTTGACAGCATCCTTTGTATACCTGCTGTTGTGTTATAGACTAGTGTGGCTCTAACGTTGAAGGAAATGTAAAATGACCTAGAGCCAACAGCTCAAAACATTTTGCAATGATGGGGATGCCATCGAATACCATGGCTAACTGTCTAGTATAAACCCTAAGCAACCAGCACAAGCTCACGAAGTTATTATTGGTTTGTGTGGCGACATTAATAATGACAGTGTGGATGTTACCAAGGTCAACACTTATTCTGTAGTACAGGTGCACCTGGTCTGCTCATTTACCTTATTTACCCTGATCCTTAGTGGAACAGAAGATTACAGAGAGCCAACATACCATAATCCCATTTGAGAAGAAGACTCATTAGCACCAGATATGTATTAGCCTCTCATATTAACAAACATCATTTCCTTAGGGATTATTAAAGTATTCTGATTCTGATTCATATATTTATAAATCTAAGAGTCATGTAACAGAATTGGCATTTACAACACTTGGCATCATGTTTCATATATATATATCTTCAATTTAATGCAGGCAAGCCAAGGTACAAAGGGGTACTCTTTTAGATAAAAACAGTGGATCCAGTGGAAATGGCACTCGACAAAAACTACAGAGCTTCACAAAGTTTCAGTGATAATAAAACAAGTATTCCTTTAACAAGTTAGTGCATGAGCATGAAAAAAATGCAGCTCCCTTACAAGTTAGAAACCTACACTCTACTTTATAAGTCACAGTTTTTTAGGACTCCTCTGAAGGCAAAGCGCATATAAGTACAGATATATCCCACAAGATAAAATAGCTTTCTTTTGATCTACAGTCTTTGACTCACAAAGACTTGAATGAGAAGTTATTTTTTGACCTTCCACCTCTCTGTGTGTGTGTGCCTCTCTGCTTCCCTGTGTCTGTTTCTCTCTCTGCCTCTGTAACAGGATTTCCTCCAGACACAAAGACCACCAAGCACTGCCAAACAGATAAGCTGAGGCCAATGAATTGCTGGACTCCAATCCTGTCATTCTTACTTTATTACAAAAGGTGTTGATCCCACTGCAGAGCCCTCAGATGAAACACATATGTGCAAACAATTAGGTCTCCCACATATACACAATGGGAAACCTCCCCCTTTTACTTTATACAACCCTGGACCCTTAACAGAAACCAAGGTGAGATTTTAAATGGACACAATCAGTTACGGATAGTTAAATACTCTCTGGTTACCTCAGTGCCTCTGCTTTGTTCATTTTAAAAAGGAATAATGTTGGTTTAAGCATAAACTTGCAAACAGTCTAAATCCTTAAACCAATGATAAAAGCTTCATGTTCCAGATATACTGCCAAGGTGACAGTTTGGGACCATCTATCAGGGACAAGACTAGTGAAAAAGAATGCCTTCTTACCTTCCCATAGTCGGTGGTGAGGATGAGGGTTGAATCATCACAAGAGCTGACAGTAGAGGGGCGGAGCTGCTCTTTGTGTCTCAGCCAGACACGGGCCCCCTGCAACACAATAGCCAGCACAACAACCTTAACATCTGGACACTGGGCTTGTATTGGAGTCATGTGCTTTACAGAAAGGTCTTGAACATTTGCATTACAGATACTAGATTTTCCACTGATGTTCTTATTGTTCATGTTACCAGAAACAAAGGAAGGCAAAGATCACCCCCCCCACACACACACACACTAAAAAGATAAACCCCTAGGCTTTTAGCTATAATATAAAAAGGGCTGGGTGAGCAAGAGCAGAGAATTTCTCTAAAAGTAAGAATTATCCTCTCTGCTTTTCTTCTCTCTGTCTTTTTCCATTTTTCCCCCAAAATTGCTTACCATTATGTGCCACATACTGTAGCCACTGCTTCACCAAGATTGGATGGGCACAGTTAGTCTCTTATTAAACTATGATTAGAAGAGAAGAAGTTGTTCACCAGACCTGCGTGATGAGGGCGTGCCAGAGAGTCAAACTACCACTCGGCCATACACACTGTCAAAAAGGCTTTCAGTGTGCCTGGATGGCCCCAAATGAGCATTTACCACTTTAGCATATCAATCGATACAAATGTCCATCATCCTTCCCTTTTTTCTATATTTTTAGTTGGGCAAATCGCAGCACACTTCTAGCCATTATCAGATGCCGTTTCCAGACAGACAGTAGTATCTGATCCCAGCAGCCCGGTCTCCAGTGTTTGCGTATCCATACGGAGTCACTGACCTTCCCAGACATGTTTGTTAGCATGTCAGTAACCAGGAGCAATAACAGGAATCTGAGGCTGATTGCTCAGGCAAACTGTCATTTCCTTACTGCATTTGCCACTTTAGCACTGGCGGATACATTTATAGATTTGGCCTCGTTTGAATGACTGTACTGAATGAAAACAAACAGTTGCCTGTCTAACCCTGTGGAATAAATAGTAAAAATCTTTTTGCATGACTAAATACACATTTGCCTGATAGTAAACACAAGTATGTTTTTTTGCAGAGAGACAGATGATACCACCTTCATGTCTGTTTGCTTGCAATAATCCAGCATCAAAAAGTTTTAATTAAAATCTTAATTGTTTCATCAAAACCAAAATCTCAAATTGAAAACTTGCGGTTTTGCAAAAGAGAGATGAAAGCAGCATGAAAAACCTCCTCGATCTCAAAGAAAATTACCCATTTTACATTTTAGTTGATGATGACTAGGATGTGGATTTTAACAAAATTTAACTCAAAAAGTTACAACCTCTTGTAATAAGCACGTCTTTAACAGCTGAACACGGTTAATCATCACAAGTGCCACTGGTAGGGTGGCCAGAGAAGCAACGAGCATTAGCAAATAAAGTGTGTGACCAACAGAGGATCAAAGTGAAGAGATCAATATGCATGGATTCCACTAAGAAACCTTAGACAAGGTCACCACTTCCAGACATCAATCCTCATTAACTATTAACAACAGGCTGCCACGTGTGCACACACTTTCATCCACGAAGCACAGATGTGTTTGGCACAAGACCAACATGCTTTTGTTTAATCGACTATCCATTTACTTGCTGAGATACAGAGACGCTAAAAAAGTCAAATAAATGAAGTCCCTTAGCAGCTTATGTGATGACTGATTGCTGATGTTTTCTTTATTTTTTTGATTCAGGCCTCTTTCTTAGACAAAACAAGTCAGTTTAAAAAAAACAAAAACAAAAAAACACTTCCATCATCGCAGATTTTTTTCTTTCACTCAGCTAATGGAGCACATCTAAATGTGGCACTCAAACCACGGGAGACAGGAGTGAGTGGGACAAAAGAGGGTCGTGTAAATTAGGAGGAGGCAGAGGGGAAGAGAGAAGGGAAAGAGGAAGGGTGCGAGCAGCTCTTAATGCCCTGCCTCCTATTGTGTGGAATAAAGAGGCAGACAAACAGAAAAATCAGGACAGAAATATAACAGAGGTATCCTGCAATACGTGGCCACCCATTAACAGAGGCGACCGGTGACATTCACACCAGTTTCTGCCCGGTACCAGCCTGGCATGCGTGGCCTGCTCAGGGAAAAGCTGATTCATGTGAGTTTGCTCAAGTGCAGAGATTAAAAGTGTTTCCTCTATAGATTTCAAGAAGATCGGCCTCAGTTACATAACCAGAATTCAGCAGAATATAGCTAGTCCTCTTCGTCTTACAGGGGTTTTTCCTTTTCTCGTGTCATGACTTGACATTAACAGTAAGGCCGACAAAAGAGCCGAAAGTATTTTGTAACAAACAGATTACGTGAGATGTACAGCAGAATAAGACAGAAGACAAGCCATGACAAGGAGAGGACTGTGATGGCTCATAAGATGGCAAATTTCCACACCCATTCCAGTATTGACTCAAAAAAGAAATTTCAGTGCTGCAAAAAGTGAAGGAAAGTTTTGAGTGTTTTTTTCCACTCACATGAACAAGGACCCACTGCATACCAGCTGCATGCCTACCACACATAGTTAATTAGATGAAAAGTAATTAGGAATTCACATAAAAAATTGTGACTGTATATGGTAAACCAAGCATCAGTGACAAAGTGGCCCATAAAGATGCTAATAACAGCTCAGCCTGCTGCACCAGCATCTGTGAAGAGTGACTCACACTCTGGATAAATCTTTCCCAGACACTATAATCAAAGGTGGGCAAAAAAAAAACAACCCAATGAGATACTGCGCAAGACTATTAACTCCTGTTTTTGCACTTGTATTTGACTATTCAATCATCAAGTGATTTAAGTTGTTTTGTGTATGTACTATAGAACAAAAACTAAAACTAATCATAAAGGAAGTTGACTTAATAATAAAGGTAACACCTGCACCATTTATGGTTGCAACTTGCAACCTTAACTCTTTCCCCCATAAAGATGACATCTGATGACTGATAGGTTCTGGGTTTTTCCAAGGGCAGCCCTAGTAAGCTGTATAGGTAGAGATCCCCCTCGCTAACTTCCAATGGACACCCCGTTATTTTATTCTAGAAGCAGACCTGAATTATGACAGAAAGCTCAGTTCAGAAAAGAGAAACTGGGGTTACCCCTAGTAGATGTTAGCTTGTTTTAACTTTAGCTTGTTTTGCTTTTTAAAACAATATTTTTTATTTTTTTAACCTTTCTAGGAAAGTTAAAGATGTCCAAAATGTCTTATTTTGTGATGTGAGGAGCCATCAATAAGCCACCAGCTGCAGAAAACTGTAGAATTATATTAAATATATGCAAACTTAAATAAATAAACTGGGCTGGCCTGTGATATACATTGGCACTACTGGACACTTGTCTGCATTTTTGTATGTGAGTGTTAAGCTGGAGGGTATGAAGTCAAGATGAATTGTTTCAGAAGCAGCAACAGATGGTCTAAACAAGACTCCTCCCCCTCGTCCTCTCCATCTCTGACTTAGGAGCTCTGTCACTAAGTCAGGACAAAGACAATCACCTCTGACTGAGGGCTCAGCAGTTAACCAGGCGGAAATATCCCAAACAAAGACCAGCTGGGACACAAAGGAGCACGGGTAGCGGCTCTTGTTAAGTCCCACAGACCTGGGTTACCTCCTCCAGCACAGCTTCCCATTCCAAGCCAGACAAACAGAGTCACATCTTTATTTGTAATCATGGGAAAGTACAGTGTGCATTTGATAATGAAGCCCAGTTGCAAGTGGGATTAATTGTGAAGAGTCGGTTAGCAGCGCTCCTCCGCTTCTGGTAACCAGATGTTTTATTAGCGCCATTAAAAAGCAAAGCAGAAACTCTGCCATGACATCTCCGGCTCAAACTAATTTCAAATTCTTAATGCTACATGTCACTGAGCATGTGTAGCACTACTGAGGCAAAACCAGCTGACAATAGTAATCTGATTCCACCAAAACAGGCTGCATGCCAACCTCCCATCATGCCTTTTGACACAGAGACCACTCTGGCTGAATGATGTGATCCTGGAGCTGGAGGCTTAAGTTTCAGCAGCTTGTATAAAGACATCCAGCTCAAGGATTTGCTAATGAATGCCCCTTAAATATTTAAGGTCATACACAGTACAAGGTGCCACGGCTCTTTCTCTGCCGTCTGGCATGTATCAGGTGATCGTATCAGAGAGAACAAGAGAAAGCTAATTAACTCAGCCCGACTTGGACTCGGCTGAACAATTAGTTATGATAAGCTACTTTCTTGGATCATAAAGAGGTTTTGGGGAGTGGTGAATGAATGCCTGCCCAGCGAGCACCTGTGAACGGCTGCTGTTGCTGCAGGTAGGACCGATGCCTGAGAACCTCCAGCTGGATTCCTGACAAGCATATCAGTTGTTGTTGTGCTTACATGTAGAGGAGGATACAGTTAGCAGTGGAACATGTGCAGTAACAACATATTCGACTGAAAGGAACTCCAGTTGTTTCCGTCCTCCTTTTTCTACTTCAACTTTCAAAGAATTAATGTGGTGATTAACGCTAATAACAATCTGGTTTGCAGTCATGCTTGTTTAAAATCAACACAAAACTTGAGGCTCTTAATGAATCTCATTTAGATTTTTTTCCATCATTGTTATGGATAGAAGTGTAGTCCAGCACTGCATTTGTACCTCAGAGATTAAGACTGCATTAGCATAACAAACAGAGTCATAAGGTTGCGTCACTACCACTGTGCAGTCCAGAGCATTGACTGGATCTGTAGCATTTAATAAGGTCAAGCACCAAACTGGTACTTGCATGCTAACGCTGTGCACCTTTGCAGAAACAAGTCTGATAAGTGATCAACAGAAAATATGTCATTAGCTAAAATATCACTCATTATTTCTGTTGGAATTGTTGAAACTAACTTTTCATAAAGGATTATTTTAGTTTTCTTTTCTTTCTTTTTTTTATTCAGAACTAAAAGTGAGCGTATTTGGACGAGTGGGTGGTTTGCTAGGATATCAGCTTAAACAGAGATGTTTATAGCCATTAAAATGTTTTTTTGTTTTTTTTTAAAAAAGCACATCACTTTGTAGCCAAGCACAGCCAAATTCATCCCACTCACTCCTGAACATCAAGTGAGTGGGATGAGTGGGAGTCTTCCAAGTAGCTGGTGAGATTAACAAGTAGGACTAAGGCAGCTGGAGGGGGAAACTGGGCAAAGCTCCCTCTGGGTTTTGGAGCAGGAGATTTTCCAGTACGTTAAACCACTATACGTCTGCTGTATATCCTACAAACAGTAAGACCCACGCTTCGCTGCAGTTTCTTCACCATCACAAACACGAGACACTACTTATTTATCACCTTATTATATTATGCCTGAGAATTTTTTAAATGTATACATTTATATATGTTTAGTGTGTAAATGTGTGTGAAAATAAATGTATCTACTTGTGAACAGCTTCACTCAAAGGGAGTTAACTTAATTCAAGGGCTTTCCAGCAGCGGTTGTTGTGGAAAGGAAAAATCCTCAGTTACACAGATTTTCCAAGGATTCGTGTCTCGGCACATGCCTTTTATGTCTTCTTCTTTCTTTGTTATCTCGTTGCCACTACACCGTCTGCCTGCTGCACACGTTACAGCCTACGACCCCCAGCCAGCATGGGGTGAGGGCAGGGTGGGCGACCGAGGGGAGAAATCAGATGATTAAAAGCAACCTCTAGCATCTGTGCTAGAAGACGTATGAATTAATGATGGAGACAGCAGCTGATCAGAAATTAGCTAATGGAGGAGGAGGAGTCCCCTGGGGAACAGGGCATTCCCTGTTTGTGATGGGGGGGTTGGGTTGGGTCGCTGGTTGTTCTTGAATCCGAAGAACAGCCTGAACCCTGAACAGAAGAAGCTTTACACTGAGGAAACTGTTTTGTTAACTGAGAAAGACTGAGAATGACTGTTTGAAAAGCATCTGTAGCTAAATGGAAATCAAACAATTTTCTGTTATCACTGTCATGCAAGCCATTATCATTATCACACTTAATGGAATTGAAAGAGATGAGTTACAGTATTAATCTAACAAATATGCACAAGTCTGTGTGCACAAGCAGGATTAGGTGAGTGTGTCTTTTTTGTGTCCAAGTGTGCTTGGTAGTGCATTTATCTGTCAGTCAGCAGATACACGCCGTCTGCAAAGGGGGGGTTCGAGGGCACCACCCCGTCATCATCTGACGCCATTAATCTGTTGTGTTGCTAATGAGTGTATTGAGGAGAATTTGCATAACAAATTGTGTCTTCGGGAGTGAAAGAGAAAGAAGAGGAACACTTGAATCTCTGCCACATACTCCAGGCACAGTGTCGTGTTTTACCTCCTTATCCTGTGCGAACATATTTTCACTCCACTGCTGATCAAAGTGTGTGCCCTGATCCTGGACACACACAATAGAATAGGTTACAGGACCGGGCAAAAAGGCAACAATTTATGTGATTACTGAAGGTTTGATTGGATTTCCAGCAAAGCTCGATGACTTAGAATATCTACCGAGCCACATCCCAGCACCTCTCCTGTCTGGCATCTGCATACCTCTGTTATTCGTCTGATAGTTATGGGGTCACACAGCAGGAAACCCAGAGGTACTCGAGGAATGATGCTCAGTCAGGACAGAGCGAGTTAAAGTGTGTGTTTGAGAGTGTGAGACGTGTGGGGCACGGTAACTGAAGTGGTTGCTACAAAGCAGCCCGGCTACTGTTACACTGCCTTTGACCTTGTAGCTCATGCTGTCCACACTGATTACTAGAAACTCCCCTATCTTCAGCATTTTATTATTTTGAGTGTTTCATACTTCTGAAGCTATTTATGGTTTGATCAAATGACAAAAAAATGCCAATATGGCAATGATAAGCTGCACATAAGTGATACTGTGGATGTTAAAGTCACTGTTAAGACTCTGTAATAAAATAAAATAAATACAGTTTTAAACTCTATCACAAGCGAATTTATTTACATGTTCTGAGTCTAAAAACCTACAAGGATATTGTTTCACTTTTAAAAATGGTGCTGACTTAGCGCCTGCACAAACTGTACGACCTCAGTCATCGGTGTAATGGATGGTGAAAAGCTTCATGAAATACTTCCGCAGCATTATCTTTAAAACGAATGTTAACCATCCAGCAGGAGCTGATGATATGATAGCAACGAACATAAAACACTCCGAATAAAATAGTAAACTGCCTTTAATATCCACGTTCTGAGTTTACAACTTGTAACTGCAATTCACCTCAGAATTGTCACTAGTGACGTACAACCATTCTCTGTACTTTTCTTCTTGGAATATGCCCTTAAATTTTAGTTTTCCCCATTTTAATTTTTATTTAAAATGGTATTTAATTGCCCCTTTTCTCCTTCTCTGTTCCATTTGAGGTTTGTGACCTTGTGTGGGACAGGATTTCAAAAAGCAACATGCAAATCCATGTACAAAATAACCAATGATAAGAATACAGAAATCATAACTTAAACTAGCTACAGTGTATCGGGACATGTGTTAGGTATCAGCACTTTTTCAAAACTTACACAAATGAAAAAAAAGACTATAAGGCATTTTATGACCTCCATCCTATGAACGTAAAACTGTTTTAGGTTATGAACTATTAAAAGGACAAATAAAGTAATTGTTAGAGCTTGGATATTTTATTTACATTTTATCTTCACAGTTTCAAATAACTAATCAGTTACTTGAAACAGTGATTAAACACACTGGTCGCTAACAAAACCAAGACAAAATTATTATCATTTTATAACTGCACTCCTTAAGATTTTGAATCAGTTCAGCACTCCAGAGGAACTGCATCACATGCTTACAATGCACATTTGACTTTTACCAGTAAACGCGCCATGCTATGGTATTATCTGGTCTGTGATTTTAGTCAGCTGCTAGGTGATTGCTGGGCAGCATGATGACATCACAACACATCATGCATAATTCAAGTTTTGTGGCTATAAAATTAGATGCTACTGTCATGACACTGAAATGATACGATGCTATTAGGAGGTGCGTAAACCCTACAAATGGGTCATTTTAACTTTTTGTTAATTGGTTACTAAGCAACATGATGGTGTCATAATATAGATAAGAACCATCAGGGAGCTAAGATGTACCTGCGTGCCTGTCTTGGTTGCTCGGCTCCTGATGGTGTAGAAGGTATATGCGAGCAAACAAGCAGACAGAAATTTTGTGTGTTATAGTCAGATGTATAATTTATAACAGGAGGGAGGGAGGTAGGACTGGAGGTTAGGATGATGAAACTTTGGCCAAAACTATTAGCTCCACTGGACTTATGAATGAGGTCTTGCAGCATTTCAACAGCACACAGACTGATTCCAATCAGAAATCCCAGAACATACACTGAGTGAAGCTGCTCAAACCTCTTCTTGGATTGGGAATGTGGCAAGGGTTTCTTATACAAAGCATGAGGGGGATGAAGTATGTTTATCAGTGCATTTAAGTGGCAGAGATAAACACACAGAGAGTCCTAAAAACATGGGACATTCCTCCTCGTGTTAGTCTCAGCGTATCATCCTACAAACAGCCCCAGGCCTCTAACCACACACACACACACACACACACACACTTGAGTCTAATAAAACACACTGAGAGTGGATGGGAAAGCTAACATGTCATGACTGTGGATTGTGCCATGCTGTGCTGTTTTCTCCAGTCAGGCTCTTCACACCATGGCAGGCTAGGCTCATGCAGAGTGGGATGTGTACTCAAACTCTACAGGGTGCTCACCCTTGTAATTAGTCCTGGAATTACAGTTATAGCATTAATCTCTTCACGAGAATCAATAAATTTTACTGTTTTTAAACATTTTTTTTCACCTCAGGCTATATTCACATATGGTAGTTGCAATGTGTTTAACCTAAACTCACAGGATGGTGTAGCTTAGAAACACGCATACTCCATCCCATAATAGGCTGACTCTGTGCAGCGTAATCATAGGGGACTAAAAAAGGAAAGTCAACATCTGGACTGGGAGCAGTAATCACAGGTTGGCTGTTATTAAGCTGCCAGACGAAACCTTGGAACTCAGAGGATTTAAGCGACACTCATTACCATCTCACTATGTCCATCAGGTCGGCCAGTCAAGGTGAAGGACAACAAACTTTTTTTTTTTTTTGCATGAGGGAAAATGACAATAATCTTTAATTTTCTCTGAGTAAAAATCTCAAATCCTGCACACAAATCTGATTTGTGCTTGGATTTGAGTCATCCACCTTTACCTCACAGAGATGTACCAGAAATCATTTTGAGATATGAATGACAGAAGGGACTGCATGCCTGACACTATAAACTAAACGCAGATACCACACCAGTAACATGAGCAGCCCAGGCACAAACATCCAGTCAGCCTACAATATCAACAACCCATCATTCAGAAGCATCGCTGGTGACAGAAAGACGCCACTGAGATGTGAAAATAACAGTATGGGACATTTTGGGAAATACATTTACATATATGATGTCTTTCTGGAAGCTACACAAGAAAATCAGTGTAACTAATAAACAGTAAGAACCAGTAACTTCTTTTTACCCATGCAGGATACAACTGATACAGCTATACTTGTAGTCAATGGAGGGGTTTGTATGTCCAAGTGATCTCAGGACCAAGTTGTGTTGCTTTTGCCCGTGGTCTCCCCTTGACAAAATGACCCTGGGTAAGAAGCCAGACGAAGAGCGCTTTAGGAGACCTCTGTGAAGAAAAGATGAACTAGGGACCAGCTAACACAGGGCCTGTCCTGTGTAGGGTTAGCTGGTCCAACTTGTAGCACACTTGGTCCCTACTAAGCAAAAAAGATGAATGAGTGTTAGATTTTTTGCGCGGCATTTTTTTTGCATTTATTCTACAAGATATTAGTAGTAAGCAGACAAGAAATAAGGGAGAGAGCAAGAGGCTCTGACATGCAAGAGAGGGGTCCAGGTCCAAAGTCAAACCCAAGCACCCTGCAGCCTTTCAGCCAGTACACTTACTTCCATCAAAGAATGTTTCATCACTGAATAAAGAATGTACATAACTCAGTATGACTGTATCTTTTCATCAGATTTGGCATATAATAATTTGAGAGCGTTCTCTGTCATCACCGACTTACTTGCCCAAGTGCCCCGATGTGATTAATATTTCAGAGAACAGCACGCCCAGAATGGCCCTGATGCACACACACACAGGGAGGGGGGCAGGAAGGATGGGCGTTGGAGAGAAGATTACATGTGATTTTTCATGTGCCTTGCCTCAACTGAGTGAGAAGTCTCTAATCATGGAGGATGGATTGGAGTTAAGTGGGTTGAAGGTCAGCTGTTAAAGGAATAGTTTGAGTGAAGCTTTGTTTGTTTTTAATTTGGCGATTTGCTAATTTGCAAAGAGTTAGATGATAAGATTGTTACCAATCACATCTATAGAAGCAAGACTACCCACTGGGGAGGCCTGGGGAACCCAACCTTGGGAGGGTTTTTCCATTTGCACCACCAGCAACTGATAATGCACCATCACCTCCTGTTGCTGTCCTTTACTTTCTTGTAATTCGACTTCATTTTTTTCTCCTGTGTGGTGAATGTGCAGCAGTGAGTGGAAAAGAAGTGCTTGCCAAGATTTTTATATTTGTGTCCAGTGGGCCAAAATCAGCACAGTGGCAAGGTGGTTAGCACTGTTGCCTCACAGCAAGATGGTCCTGAGTTCAATTCCACCATCAGGCCAGGGTCTTTCTGTGTGGAGTTTGCATGTTCTCCCCGTGTTTGCGTGGGTTCACTCCAGGTACTCTGGCTTCCTCCCACAATCCAAAGATGTGGAGATAGGGTAACTGGAAGCTCTAAATTGCCCATAGGTGTAAGTGTGAATGGTTGTCTGTCTGTATGTGTTAGCCCTGTGACAGACTGGCGACCTGTCCAGGGTGTACCCTGCCTCTCGCCCTAAGATAGCTGGGATAGGCTGGGAGTCACTGCACCTAGCGCTCCGATTACCACTGGGACCACTGTTACCTTCACCC
>VVHJ01063913.1:0-14370 GCA_015107715.1 Tylochromis polylepis
AAAGAAAGAAAGAAAGAAAGAAAGTGCTCACTGTGACATCACACAGGGCTCACAGTGTGAGCCCTGTGTGATTCTTCCTTCCTTCCTTCCTTTCTTCCTTCCTTCCTGTCCCCCATAGACCACCATTCTTCTTCATCACTTCCAGTGATTTGGAGTGTATTTTGTGTGTTTGTAGTGTTCCACAGTATCAAATAGCCTTCATGCACACATGTAGTTTGCAATGTTTTTATTTACAGCTGTAAAGAACCGCTGTTGTGTGATGGCGTGACAACAAAACATATAAGAGCAGAGAGGAGAAACAATGAAAGTATGTGACTGATCTCAGCATGTTAATATCGATCTGGCACTAATGGCAACGTTTGTATAGATACGATCAATATTTGGATCGATTCATCCTCCTCTACCAGCTGCCCTAATGAACCTCTATTTACTTTAACAGGATCAGGATCCCAGCATCCTGCACTATCATTGGTTGTCGCTTCATTCACTTGCCTTAAAGTTCTGAAAAGTTTATCTGGGGTTGAATTTTTGCCTAGGCCCCATACAGAGTCAAGAATTGCCGCAGGTTCTGGGGATATGTTTCACTTGGCTGACCGTCCAGTTTTGGCTGATTACACAAACAACTGACAAATTCTAAAGCTCTTTTATTTTGTTTATATCGAACAAATATCAAACTCATGTATGAGTACATGAGTCTTTCTAGCTTCATTGGTAGACACAATAGTATGACATCTTGACCCTGACATGGTTTTAAATACTGAGCTCAGCTTCAGAACTCCATCAGATGTGTGTATGGTCCATTGGTGTCAAGCTTCAGCACTTGTCTGTTACCATAGGTCCCATGTTTTACTGTCACTTCAGCACTGCTCTCAGCTACAGCGGCATTCAGCTCCCTCTCACACAGGGAAACGAACGCGCTGTAGAGTCGCAGCCCATCCTCCTTGCTGATGTTGTTGTGGTACTGCATGCCCCTGCCTTTGGCCTTTCCTCCCAGCGTGGCCTGAGGGACAATCAGCAAACTGCCAGGGAGGTCCAACACTGACACCATCTTCCCGAAAGCCGACTCACTCAGCCGCAAGTTCAGCAGCGTGGACACTGGACGGAGAGAGGACACGACATTTTTAATCATCTATGGAGGGATTCACAGGGAAGAATGGGTTCACCATCTAGATCAAAGATAAAAATAAAAAATTCACTGACCCATCTTGGGTAGGATGTCATATGTGGCTCCTTTGAAGAAGCAGACATAGATCACCATCCCTCTTTCAATCTGAGAGTAAAGGTAAAAGCAGCAATGTTAATACAGTTGTGATAAGCACCAGTCATTAAGTCAAATTATGTCATTTCTCCAAGATGTTGCATCTTGTGCAACACATAAACTCAAAATAACAAAATATTCATTGACAATTCTAACAATATTCATCACACACACACACTATACATTACTTTGTATTTCTGAACTAGTAATTGATGTTAATTTTGTCAATATTTACTTAATGTCTTTGTTTTATGTTGGCATTTAACTTTATTTAGCATGTTAGCAGTATTGCTAGCACTCCAATACTGATTGGTTTATGTCTGCAAAGCAGTGATAGATGATGTGTCTCTCACCTGGACAAACTGAGCTTCGGAGTGTTCACCTGCTGGTTTCACCTGCAACCTGGCCTGCAAACACTGCTGCAGTACCGTCCGGGCTACCGGAGTGCAGCCTTTCTCCGTCATTACTGCCAGGTTTTAACTCCCGTCTTCCCCTTTGTTTATACGTTTTTAACTGTGCCCACTTTTCAAAACAGTCCAGGAGAAACTGCTTAACATGTATAATATCAACTAACCGCCTCCCCAAAAAGCTCTAAACCTCACTAACACATGAGAGAAATTAATGAGAAGAGACCATATGACCCATTTAACCCGCTTCCGCGTCTACGTTCACCGAAACTCTTCAGAAATGTTCACGACTGCGCGCTATTTTCGCATACCGTCCGTACCCACTTGCTTTTTCTCCCCACATGTCTAACTTTTTTTCCGTGTCGTCTTTAAATGGACTTTTCAGCACCTTTCACGACTCAGAGAATTAGTTCGGGGTTTCAGGATCAAAATAGGCGAGAAAATGAAAAATAAAATATAATTTTTAAAACCCGTGTTGTTGATACGACTTTTTTCTTTTTAATGTACATTTTTAAATGTTTCATATTCAATTTTTAAAAAGTTACTTACTTACTTCTCACGGCCTAACGATGGGTAAACAAAACTCCCACCTGCCACGAGCATGCGCATTTTGCGCAACTATGACGCCAACTATGCCTCGACTTGAGGGGCATCTAAACAGCTAAACATGGCCCTGTTCACATACAGCAGACTGTCACATTTACTGACACTCTCTGTTTATAAATCTTCGGTTTTACGAACGGGGAGCGAAATAAAACATGGAGCTACGTGCTGTGTGCAGTTTAAACGCTGCCAGGTAATGTTTCTCTGTGTTTCTCTTCGTACGGCTTCAGTTAGGTTAGCTTTCTGTTGGTGATAAGCTAAACGGAAACGCAGCAACACGACCGGAAATAATATGTTCAGAATAAAAGCCACAATAGTAAAATATACTAAGGGAAGTAAACAATCCGGAACACAACTTCATGTTAACACACACAAGACTTAAAATGGTTTTACTTGATCAGATATTGCTGTTCTTCTCTATGTAGTGTTCTAATCTTTAGCTGTAACACCCACATCTAGTACACGAAAAGATAATTTTGAAACTTCAAACCGGAAGTGGTTATTGAATCCAAAAATACTTGACTGTTGGATTTAAAACCACAGATATATTTATGTCACTATAACAGCTGTATATGTGATGAACAGGAATATATACTGTTACCGTAATACTATTAAGAACTATTAACACATCGTGAACTTATTTTTCATACGCTTTGTCTCTAAGAATAGTAGCAAGAATAGTAATCCGACTCTGTGCAGTCGCTGTTTAATCCTCATGACGAGGATGATATAAAGTTTGAGTATCCCAAAAGGTTGATTCTGTTCATCTGACCGTAGCGTTTTCAGTGGGAGAAACGTTTCGTTTCGTCACTCATCCCCCAACCTTGGGGAAACCTGCAGTCAGCTGAGACTGAAGAAGTCACTTGGATGAGTGACGAAACGTTTCTCCCCCTGAAAACGTCACGTCCAGATGAACAGAATCAACCTTTTGGGATTTACTTACCCGGATGATTGACCATGCATCAAGACAAGCTTTGTTTATATTTTATGTTCAGACCAAAGTCCATTTCAAATTCTGTCAGTTTAACAGGGCCTGCCTCTTAATCAGAGACCACAGTGTCATCTGGGACTACCTGTAATTTCAGTGTTAATGTGTCTTTTGGTCTTTTAGTCAGCCCAGACATTGTAATCTGTCAAACACAAACTAAACTTTTGTGTTGTTTACATTATTTATTGGTTTGTTGTTTTACAGACGTCAGTGGATAGTAAGGCATTGCAGGAGAGGCAGAGGCAGCAGATGGCCCGAGGTCTTCCCAAACAGAAGCCCATCCCAGGGATCAAGCAAGTCATTGTCGTGGCTTCAGGAAAAGGTGGTGTTGGGAAGTCCACTACTGCAGGTACTCGGTAAACCTCATACTAAACAATGCTCTCACTGTCTATTTTCTTCCAGAGCTATTTTATTTAAACCTTTAAGAGGGTAAAATTGGTGCTTTTGAATGAATTCCTTTTCAAGTGTGGCCTCTTTTTTGGAGTTTATAGATGCCAAAAAAAAAGAAAAAATAAGGTTCTGAAAGGGAAAAGTAATAGGTGAAGTATATTTCATCTGCTTTTGCAATGTTTTCCACTAAATGTTACTTAACAAGAAACCATTTTGAACTTAAGATCTTATACTTCTTACTTTTTACTTTGGCACTGATCATAAAAGACCTTTAAATAGAAAAATATTAAAAGAAAAACATTCAGGTAGCCTTATGTTTGAACATTTTCAATGAAAAGTATTTGATTTGATTTGATTTGGTCTGTTTTTTTTCTATCATCCCAGTGAATTTGGCCCTAGGATTAATGGCCAATGACATGGTAAGGAATCTGCTTTATCATCATCATATATTTTATATACTATATATGTATGTAATTTCAGCCAACAAGATACAACCCAGATCCATGTGTAATTCCTATAATAAGAATCCTCAGCTGATAACTTCAAATGGGTTAGAGTGACCTTTTACTGGAAGACAACTTTAAAGCGTTTTGGCTTCTGAAACTGTTCATATGACAGTGAGCTGTCAGTCTCTCCTCCTCAGAGCTATACTGTATGAATTTTTCTCTCTCTCACAGTCAAAGTCAGTTGGTCTGTTGGATGCCGATGTGTTCGGTCCATCGATTCCCAAACTTATGAACCTGAAAGGAAACCCGGAGCTCAGTGACAGTATGGCTAGTTTAATTCAGCTGAATGTTTCTGATATTTCTGAAAACATTTTATAACAGAAAAGTTACTTTTTTTCTTTCTTTTTTTTACATATTTTTCAGATAATCAGATGATCCCCCTCACCAACTATGGGGTTCCTTGGTGAGACTGTCATCAACACTACATCACGACTATACGATTTATACCCATAAATAGCCCTAAATCATATCTGTTATGTGACCTCTTCTCCTGATTCCCCTTCTTCTCTGTCAGCATGTCTATGGGTTTTCTGGTTGATGATGTGGCTCCAATAGTGTGGCGGGGGCTCATGGTGATGTCTGCTATAGAGAAACTGCTCAGACAAGTAAGACCAGCTTAGCTTGCACTGTCAGTTTATTGTATTTAAAGGAAGCTGATGAAGCAGAGAGAACATGCTTTGTGATTGTAGGTGGACTGGGGGTCATTGGACTATTTGGTAGTGGACATGCCTCCTGGGACTGGAGACGTCCAGCTGTCAATCACCCAGAACATCCCCATAGCAGGTGAGTTTGTCACACATAACCTAATATAAATGTTGTTTTCTAAACACATAACTTCACTTTTCTAAAAGTATCCTCCCTGCTGTAGCCTCCAGAAGTAAATAACACGTTTAGTTCAAAGTTAAGATGGGTCATGTGATGTTTGTCTTGTACAGGTGCCGTTATTGTGTCCACACCGCAGGACATTGCTCTGCTGGATGCTCGCAGAGGAGCCGAGATGTTTAAGAAAGTGAACGTGCCGGTAATGTGTTGATGTGTGTGTCAGTGGATGCAGAAACTATTGGATCCATCTTCAGTTTGGGTGGATGAATACAACAGGAAGTGATATTTTCTTTCCTGCAGGTTCTGGGTCTGGTTCAGAACATGAGCGTCTTCCAGTGCCCCAAATGCAATCATGAGACCCACATCTTTGGCTCTGATGGGGCCCGACAGCTTGCAGACACTTTGGGAGTCGCATTTTTAGGTTGGGTCATCACTTTCATTTCTGTGTTTTTAGTGATGTCCGAGGGTGCTGGAAGTAGTTTGCAGTCCGGTCCCACGTTCTTTTGATGCTGAGTGTCTTGTGTCTTTAACCCTTGTATACTCCAAGACATTAGGTGCAGTAAAGACGGCCAGCATATAGTTGAGGGAACATTTATATTTTCAAAGAGAAAGGTTTTTTGTTTTTTTTTCAATCAGGAGAGCTGATTGTTTCTGTATAATTAATCAATAACAAACCCCATATTTAAATCATAGCACACAAGTTTCATGGACCTGGCCTATCACATCAGACAGTTTTATCCACATCCTGGTAGATGTCTGTATTACCTTGAAGATCGAACACTTGCTTTTTGCAAATTCCTCTACTTGCTATGTTTTAACTGTTAGGCCACTATTCGGTCTTTAAGTGATGATGTATGAACCCTGCTTCCGGGTCCAAACTACTCTGCGTTTATTAAGGCTGTTGTGTTTTTAACATGTTTTAATGCTTTGTATCTTGTTCTGTTTAATCTGAACAAGCCCCTAAAAACAGTCAGTGATCACTGTCGGCCTCTCTCAGTTTTTATTACCACTGTTCATTTTAAAGCTCAGTTTTTAAAACCTTACGATGTAACTACAGCCCATGCAGCAGTATATTAATGACTAACCTCGTATTGTGGATGGATTATCTCAGTTGTTCTCCTGACTGAAGTTTGGTCCGTTTACAACATCGTGCCATGCGATTGCATTTGTCCCTAACCATCAGGACCCCTCACGTTAACTTTTATCGAGTGGAAAAAAAGTTAGCTTCACTGTGTTTATATTATGCTAACATAGCTGTGTAGCTAGCCAGCACGTAGCACATCATTATATACCAGCTAGCCCAACTTCAGTAACCCTACAAACGTCACTGCTGTTTAGTTTCCTGTCTTCATTTATGTCTGAAGTGATAGCAGAGCTGTACGTTTGAATCTTTCAGAAATCCCTCAGTCAGAACATGGTATATTATGTTTAGATGGAAACTAGCGAGCTAACTCCCTGCTAACTTCGTTAAATTTCATTAATTCTGTTTTCATGGATGCCTGGATGTTAAACTTAATTGTTCCACCTGGTAGAGCAGCCACACTGATCATTTTATTACAGATGAAAGAATTTAGACAGTTTGTAACGCTCAGTGATGCCGCAGTGTTCCTTTGACTTTGGGACGTGAAGCCGAATTTGGACCTGGAAACGGCTAATGACGTCACACTTAAAGACCGGTATGTCCTAACCCAGACCTGTCTGGAAAGTGGCATTAATTTTGAAAAGGAAAAAAAAAGATTTTTGCCTCCTCCCCTCCATACCCCCATATCTGGAATGAATCGAGCGACTTGGATGTGTCTCATTGCTGACACAAAGATGATTTGACATTGTTGTTTTCAAATGAAATAGTTCATATAACCAAAGTAAAGCTTTTGATTTTCTGTTTCTGAAAAAGTTGAAACCATTTTCAATTTCTTTTCTCTTTAATGTCTGATTTCATGTATATATGGCTGTTTCCAGGTGACATCCCTCTTCACATAGCCATCAGAGAGACATCAGACAGAGGACAGCCAGTGGTCATCTCTTCTCCTAACAGCCCTGAGGTCACTATTTGAATCTATTCTATTCTGTTTTGCTCTTTTTTTCAAAAATATATTTATTTATTTTTTCTAGTCTACCCTACATTTCTCTCTTTAGTTTTCATTTTTTACTTTGCAAATAAACAAAATAGTATGAATAAAACTTCAAACTTTGTCAGTAAAACACTGACTGAAAGCACATAACACAATACAACAAATATATTATATTATGTCATAGATATTTATTCTTCAGCTTCAGTAGAAACCTGTTCATATACCTGCTCATCTGCACTCCAGCACTGAGGTGTAACTTGATTTTATTTTCACTGTCCAGGCAGCAGCATACAGGAAGGTGGCGTCTGCTGTGATCCAGAGACTACAGAAAGTCAGTAGCTGACAGACAGTTTCAAGATGAAGTCAGCTGGTTGACGCATGAAGACGGTCAATGTCATGTATACAGAACACAGACTAACGCACAAACTCATCTGCTGTCCTGACGCACAAAAGAATGTCGATTCTTGTCCATGTTTTAACAGTATTTTTATTGTGTTTTCATGTAGTTCTCTGACAGCATTTCATGAAACAGTCAGCTACATAACCCTAGTCTTAACCCTTTTTCATCTACTTGCATGCTGGTGGCCATAAATGGCAGCACATTAGCTACTGAATGCCAGTAAAGTACAGACAGTAATATAATAATTCCCTTGTCTTGTTTAAGCAAATCTTTTTCTTTTCTTTTCCTGCAAAATGTGGGCAAAAGTATTGTATATTATTGTGGTAGATAATTTTCTGCATCATAATATACGCAGTGATTTAACAGTAAATTTGAATTTGTTTTTCTGGTGTATTTTTGTCATTTTAGTGGAAAATCAAAGTAATAAAGGCATCAAGGATTTTTGCCTCCATGAAATATTGCTCTCATTTGTATACAGAATGAAATGTATAGATCCTGTAGAAGATGACCTTTTCATCTGCTTTATGCAGTTCCATGAATAACCAGCAGAGAGGGCTGTGTGCATTTTGAATAAACGCACATTGACTTCTATCACTTCAGGATGTGTAGTTGCAACATGAAAGACATTGGTTTCTCGCTGTTCCTCTGTCCACTCTGTGATCTTCTTGGCTGTTATTTTGTGTTCATCTTTTTTCCACACAGGCTCACAGGTCAGAATTTTCCCTCATCATGCTGTCAGGCTTCACTTGATAAACAGTTTGATGCCCAGGCAGTACTTACATCGAGGTGGCCAAGAAACTAAAGCCATTTCTTTTGTGTGGCAAATGACTATAGGGACAATTTCTCTTTGTGTGTCTGCGGAGGTGTTTTTGGGGAGGTCATATGTGTGTTTTTCGGACATTTTGTCTCTTTTTGGAGTTGTCCTGGTTTTCTCCTAGGTTGTTTTGTGTCTTACTGGTGTTTGTGCCTTTGTCTGGTAATTTATGTTACTATGAGATTGTTTTGTGTCTGTGCGGTGTCATTTTGTGTTTCCTGAGGTTGTTTTGTATCTCTCAGGTTGTTGTGTGTCACGTGGGGGTTGTTTCCTGTCTTGGTGGTGTCCTTTTGTAGTTTTTTGAAGGCGTCTTTGCGGTCATTATGTGTCTCTCTGGGGTTGTTTTCAGTCAGTGTGGTGATTTTTGTGTTTCTTTGTGGCTATTTTTGTGTCTGAGGTTTTGTGGGTTTTTTTTTTTTTTTTTTTTTTTTTGGGGGGGGGGGGGGGGTTCTTATTCCTCTAACCCCTTTCAAGTCAAGTTTTCTTTTTTTAAGGTCCCCCCACACAAAGCAAAGCAGTAAGAAAAGTGTGGATTTAAAAGAAAACTAAAACCTGCATGATTTCAGTGACTGTGACCTGGCAAACTAGGCTAAAGCTAATGACAGTATAAATTTCCTCCACATGCATTTTGTTGTGCCTGAGGTGCATTAAAGCGTAAGCATATTTACCATCATTGTTCTTGGCAAGGTTAAGTTTGATGAGGGACTTTGCTTCCAGTTTCTGTAGAAGAAAAGAAAAAATTTGCTTCTCAAACTGTACAAAAATGCTTGTGCTCCTTTTAAAAGGGCAAATGAAAGCATTTTAGGATCACAGAGATCAGTTTCCAGCTGTGAAATGGGGGGAATCGTACAGATGTGCTGTATGTGCTGTATATTCAACACTGATAACACAGGTCTGCAACCAAAAAAACTGCACAGGATTTTTTGACTCTTTCTTATAGATTTTTCCTGAAACCAAGAAAAATAGTTTAAAAATTCCATCTCGTCAGGTTTTCTTTCAAAAATCATGTTTTTAGTGTGATTAAGCTACAGTTTCCCTTTTTAAACTCAAATCTCGTATCCTACACTTGAGTCAAAAAACATATCCAATAATGATTTCTTACATTAATTTAATATTTCTAAGAGCGAGACTCAAGAATGGGAGGAACTGAGGGGGGAGGAATTGAGGGGGGTCAGTGGGGGGGTACGGTGGGTTTGGCGGTGTGAGGAGCTCAGGTGATCATGTCCCAACAGGTTTATTTTGTTCACAGAGAAAGGTAAGGACTCTCAGAACAATTACGCATAGTTAACTGTAATAAAATATTGATTTTTTTCCATCGCTGTTGTGCTTCTTTAACGTAAACTCCTCATGTTTTGCAAAAAAAACTGTACGTGATGGAGGGAAGTGGAGATCATTTTTGGATTCAGCGCCCTAAAAAACATCACATTTACCAAAAATATCCCATGCAGCTGAAAAAAAAAATAAAATTTTTTTGCAGACCTGTGTGATTACTACTTATTAACTTTAAACAAAACGTCTGGTATTGACACTGAATTTGTGAGCAGCATCTTTCTCCGACTTATAATAAAATCTTGAAAATGAAAGCGGAGTTGAACTGGTTACAAAGATGGTTATAGTAACATGTTATACACAGTCTTACCTTCAATCTTATTCTTATCATTGTGTGTAAGACACTGAACAAGGAACAGAGAACTGCTACGGCGGTAAAGAACATGTTTGCCATGCAGGGTCAACATAAAAGCTTTTTATAAATTTAAAATTTATAAAAAGCTTAAGGTCAGGCTAACCCGACCCTAAGCCATAGAGCCCTAAATGGAACGACATCACATTGGCTGTGTCCAGCTTGTATACTTGAATTGGTTTAGTTACCGGTTCTGTGGTCCCCCTCCAGCTTTTATAAACGCTTTGCTCGGCTAATATTTGGACAAGGTCATGTTTATATAGAAAATTTTGTTTATTTCTTTTTGCGTTAGATGATTACCAACAATTTTGGTCACGTCTGTAAATGAGCGCAGCTTATGGAGCAGCTGCACCATGAAGGAATCGTTGTCTCCTCACCTCTCCAGAGATCGGGTTTGTACCATACTTCTTAATCCACGGAACAATGCTCCTAAAAACAGGAAGTACACAGTAAATGAGCTTTTAGATTATGCGAAAAGGAAGCAACAAGATGCAAAAATACATAAGAGAAACATTATGTTGTGCAAAATTATTTATGTCAAGTGAGATGTCAAGTCATACAGCAGATAAATCATCCAAAAAGCAAAATTAAAGCATGTCTGATATATCCAAGCTTCCTTTCGACCAAGCATAAAAACATATTTTTACTGCAACAACTTAACGAATAAAATGCGATGCGTAAAGTCTGTGCTTCTGTAACTTTACTGTACAGCTTCATCAAGTGGCAGAAATAAGATACAGCTGAAGAAGCTGCGTATATAATATGTATTCCTTCAGCACAGACTATACAATTCATCATGCTTAGAGCACGTCATCAGGAAAAGAATCACTAAAACTGTGGTGCTTCTGGATGACTTTAAACCCAGACTCTGAACATACTGGAGGAGGTTGTGTGTTCAGCATCAAGTTCTAATCCAGCCAAGGTTAAAGACACTAAAAACTGTTCATTAATGTTGCCTCACAGTACACACTCAGAGCTTCTCCCAAGAGCCGCCTAGCTACTGTGGGTGTTATGTGAATACTTAATAAAGCCATCAGACATCATTTACTCACAGCAGGTCGAAGACGACTCCCTCCTCAGTGCAGACAGGATACTCAAACGGCTGAAGGGACAAGCTGAAAGATTTCACAGCAGGAGTGTCAAACTCACTTCAGTTCATCAATTAACCAAAGTTCATTTGTATAGCATCTTTCAGGCAGGCCAGTACAGCTCGACATTGTTCACAGATGACCAACAAGCCAATAAAAAGACATAACAAGAGATAATAAAGAAAAGCAAATAACATACTATAATAAGGAATTCAAATTAAATTAAGAAAAATTAAATCCACTTAAAAAATGTTTAAAAAGTAAGGCTAGATAAAATATGCTTCAAAGTACAGTACACACCAATATAAAAGCACCAATCAGTGAATAAAAATAAAATGATGTAATGATAAATAAAAATCAAAACAGTCAAATTGAAATAAAAATTAAATACTTGCTGAATCAAATGAAATTTTTAAAAAAAACAAGCGACTCATGCAAATGTTGGGATGGAGAAGGGAGTTAAACTTTGAGCGTAAACATTTCCAGCTGTAACTTGGGGAACAAGAGCTGAAAACTGCCCACAAAGATGTTTGCGACTCTTGTCAGAGGAACTGAGGGGCCTGTTCATACCCGTCCATACTCTGTCAGTATGAACTGATGGGAGCAAAACTATGACGCACAGTAGGTTGATTCTATACATGGGTTTTAAAATTTGTTTAATTTTCCTTCCCTTCCCAGAAAGTCACCTGCCAGTATAGTTCTGAATCAGTTAATGGGACACTAAGAGAACAATTTGTTCCCAAGTGGACCAAACAACTCCATAATAAAACATCCTTCTTTTAATATTATAAGTACAGGTTTACATTTAATGAACAACGCACTTGCAAAACAGATGGACAGCCTGGAATGTCTTATAAAAATAAACTACAAATATTATTTACTTTGCTCTTTATGAAAATTTGTCGAAATCTAGAAATACTTCTAACTTTCAAGACACTGCAGTTTTTCTGACGTCACCTCACCAGGTGTGGCAGGGAAAAATTTGAGATGTCAATGATTTCACTGCAGTTTTCACACTTCACAAAGCCATCGGAGCACAGGCTGGACCCCCAAACGGTACGACAAATACTCTATCGTTTACAGCTATTGAACAAAAACATGTTCAGATGTGGGTTTACCAACAAAAATATTATCAGAATGTCTCTGTCATCAGCTGTCTTCTAAGGGTGTAATGGGTTGGCCGGCAAATCTTATTCTAAGGTGCCTCCTCTTCATCGTGTTCTTTTTCGGCTGCTCCCTTTAGGGGTCTCCACAGCGATCATCTGCCTCCATCTTACCCTCTCTCATCCTGCTCCGTCACACTAACCCTATGCATGTCCTCCTTCACTACATCCAGAAAACTCCTCTATGGTCTTCATCTTTTCCTTCTCCCTGACAGCTCCATCTTCAACATCATCTCCATCTCAGCCTCGGCTCTCTAACTTTGTCTCCAAATCACTTAACCTGATGCATTCATTTCTAATCCTGCCCATCCTGCTCACCCCCAGCGAAAACAGTCTAGCATCTTCAGCTTTGCCCCCCTCTCTTTTTATCAGTGCCACCATCTCCAAGCTACACATCACAGCAGGCCTCACTACCATCTTGTAAACCTTCTCTTTTACTCTATCACTTTGCTCTTCTGTCCCTTTCTAAGGCGCCTTTTCTCATAATAAATGAGTCTCTTGTTACCTGCAGTGGTCGAAGGGAAGCCGTCTGAAGTTTGCCTGTGGGATTTCTGGAACACAAATACACAAGAAAATACAAGACAAGTAAAAATCAGTTTAATTTTTAAGGACTACAAAACACTGAGAAACCTCCGATCCAGTGCAGCAGCCCTGAAGCACTTTTTACCTTTAGAGGCTCTGCTTCATTTACAGTACTTTAGCCATACTTACCAATTATAACATCACTCATAACGATTAACTATAGATCTTGTTAATATGTGCTATTAAATATGACTCCCTGATACAAAAATATTAACTCAGAAACATAACTTCAAGCAGCTAAACAAAAAAATAAAGCCTCAAAAACAGCATAAAGTTTAATTTCCTTAGAGACGAAACCCTTTCTGAACACGCCTGTATTAAAGCTTAGTGAGGTAGTCTGAAAGCACGCTGCAAAAACTACAACTTATATAAAAGACAAAAATAAATGAATAAATAACATAGACAGTGCCTCCACAGACGCCGGTTTTAACCAGTTAGTCTGAAAACCAGCTTCACCTGCTCGCTTCCCTCCATAAAAGTTCGTGTACTCTGTACATGTGATGTACCTGTAAGGAGAAAACAACACACAGGTAAGAAAGCAAAGCCAATGATACAATTTTAAATATAACACTTTAAACTGTTAGTAACGCCACACTTAATACGCTAATGTGGGTTAGCTTGCTACTAGCATCTTAAGTGCTAATGATGGCCAAACAGGCCCGTTTCAGAGCTGCTCGATGCTTACATTTTGTCTTTCTGGTGCTGCCGCTTCCCCATTTTGACTGATTTTACAGGTCTGAAGAAATATCTTTAGTCAAAAATCAAACTATAAAGAAAATCACACGCAGTAACCACTGTGTGCCTTTCCTAGCTTCCTGTTTACGTTCTTTGTCGTCGTCGTGATTACCTGTACACCGTATGTAACAACTGCACTCTGCTGCCCCCTATCGACAAACCAGTTAAAACATTTTAAGCGTTAAAGAACGATTTACTGAAAATAACAAATAAATAAGGGGCTATAAAAAAAACCATACAGTTCGTTCAGGAATAGAGTATTGTGACTCTCGGTAGAAGTTCATTGTACGATTTTCTTATAAAAATCTGTAAAAACGGTGGTCTGATTCTAGATCAAATACAGTGTGTCAAAATGAAAAAATAACAGTAAATTCAGACATGTGAGGTTGTGCTGAAAAGAATGATACCAAACAAGGCGAGGTAAACCGTTTGTAAAGGTGAAATGTAGAGGTCAAATCAAAAGTAGTCAAAAACGGCCGATTATACCCTGGAGCCCAGAGGTTACACAGTTTTTTAAAGTAACGCAGTAGTTACTTTTCCTAGTAATTAGTTACTTTTATAATATTGTAACTCAGTTACTAACTCAGTTACTTTTTTGAAGAAGTAATTAGTAACTATAACTAATTACTTTTTCAAAGTAACTTGCCCAACACTGTAATTCTCTTTAAGACCTACAAAATCTTGTGCCGGTGTTGTGATCGTCTGCCAAAAAGTGATTTCCGGTATTTGCCAAAAACTGATTGCTCCTATTTAAACGGCTATGAATAACTTGTTGGCCTATAATATGTGAAACATATGTCAAATGTATCGCTCATCAATGATATCAAGTCATCTTGAGCCACAAACAACATTCCTGTCACA
>VVHJ01063916.1:7163-22909 GCA_015107715.1 Tylochromis polylepis
CTCAAAAAAGGGAAAAAAATGAAAAAAAAAAAAAAAAAAAAGCTGCTTCACTAACTTGTCCTGACAGCCATCGGTGCAATCACAGCCGACAAGGAAGTCTGCACTGGTGTTGATAAACACGCCATCTTCAGGAATACGCTCTTTACCTTAAAGAGAGGACAATATGATCTATTAGCCTCTCATTACAAAGTAACTCTGTATTAATGTGGTGTCAGAGTCATTTTTTAAAAATGAATTTCCACGTTAACTGTAGTGAAGTAAAAGAAAAAAAAAAGAAGAAAAAAAAAACTGAACATGAGCTGCCAAGTTGTTGACATCACAAGAAAACCATGGTGGAAAAAAGTGAACATCACATCAAATCACATCACATGAGAAAAAAAAAAAAAAAATCATAAGAAAGTTTTCATGAAGGGTGTTTATCCACATGTTTATCCATAATTTTTTTTGTTAACGTGTACAGTCACGTTAACAAATACAAAATAAAACAAAGACCACTGGCGATAATCAAGGGAATACTGTATATGAAATGTCTTTGTAATCCGATATTACGCAGGAATGATATCTTTGCAGAACAGTGCTGTGAGAAACTAAACACAACAGATAATTAAATAGCGACTAGAACCACCTTTACCAGCAATAACTTGTTGCTTGTTGTTTTTTTTGTATGACTTCATCAGTCCCTGACATCTCGGTGGAAAAATTTTGGCCCACTCATGTTTCCAGGAACAGTGACAGCCTCACATCTGACTCTATAACAGTTAGATATAGAGAAGAGCTCATGACTCAATGACTGCAAGGTGCCCAGGCCCTGTGGCTGCAAAACAAACCCAAATCATGACCCCTCCACTGCCGTGCTTTACAGTCAGTTTGTTGTGTTTGTGCTGATATGCTGTGTTTGGTTTTCACCAAATGTGTTGGTGTACAATATAAGAAAACGTCTCCACGGTGGTTTCATCTCTCTGAAGGACATTGTTCAAGAAGTTTTGTGATTTGTTCAGAGGCAACGATACAAATCTAAGCCGTGCTGTTCTTTTTACACATTTTTACTTGACAACCCTTCCAAACAATCCATACTTGTTTACTCTTTTTCTAGTTGTACTGTCATGAATTTTAAAATTTAACACACATCTCATATGTACACCTAATACTTTCCAAGACCACTGAACACTCTCTGATGTAGGTTCCCATTTAAAACCCCACCCTCAACAAAAAACAGTCTCTGTCCCTTTGTTATGATCTCAGTGTTGTTCTTACTGTAAGCTACGTCAGGAGGCGAGCTGGAATCAATCTCATTGACGCAAGAAAGTGGAATATCCTCCTTTCCCTCCGTGATGTCTGGAATGTAATAAAAGGGTCTTTGTGGCTGAAAGGGACGATCAACGAGCACGTAGGGGTCCAGGCAGAACATCTCTAAGAATATAAAGTCACAGTTCGTCTGGAACAGGTACTGCTGGATCTCCGCCATGTTACGCAAACATAGTCCACATGGAGCCTTGTAGATGACGTGGAAAGACATCTGAGGAGTGGACGTGTAAAAGGTAAGGGTTACCCATAAATACAAAAAAAAAGAAATACATTTTAAAGTCATCAGTCATGTTGCTGTTCCTGTTCACCTTGCGGTTGACTTTGCGTCGTCCCGTCATACGTCTGAAGTCATACAGCAAAGGTGTGAGGAGCGGGTTCTTCCCTCTGTGCATGCTTGTTATTGTGGGCCGGACGCGCTTCAGACAGGCGGGCTGACAATTGTGCGCCAAGTAGAAGATGCGGTCGGTCGGGGCGCGGTACGCCGGCTGGTGTGGGACGGCGGCCACTGCGTGGGCAATAGCAGCAGGGGCTGTAGTCAGAGGGGTCATTTGTCTCTGATACGTTTGTGTGAACGTGGGCGCCACAGGGTTTGGGGCATTTAGCACTCTTCCGCTGTGGATTGATAATCAAACAGGGAAAACACAGAGAATGAAGTTAATGCTTTCTGTGCTGAAAAACATTGCTAGTTTAATGAACACAAGGTGAACTCACCCTGAGAGGTTGCTGTTAGTGGATGCAAGAGATTGCGTGACTTTAGAGGCATGTGTGCCTCCCACCCCAGGAACAAATGGAGAAGTACTCTTTCTGGCCATCTGATGTTTATTCCTTCAAGTCAGTGAAAAGGGAAAAAAAAATGCACAGAGGGTCAGTTAAAGGAAAAACAGTCCAACCCCTCTGCATTGCTATATTTTGATTCTTAATATTAGCTCCTTGTTAAGGGATGATGTTTAAAGGTTCAGATGAGTTACATGGGCAGTGCTGTGTAACTCGTCTGAACAGATCCAAAACAGTGCCACAATGGCGCAGTGGCTCATCCAGCTCAAACCATCACAGTTCACAGGTTACTGGCTGTAAAACGATTAAAGTGACCTGGAACACAGTTTAGGTGAAAACCCATTAGGCGTTCAACTTACTAACAAGTTTTAATAAAATCTGATCAATACTTTAGGACGAGAAGCAGTTCTTGGCAATTGGCATACGCTCATCAGTCATTCTACACCCTCTTCAGCCTTTCTTTAGGACAATTTATTTGCTGCAAACTTTTAAACCTTTAGCTTACCCTTTAAAACTCATGACTCATGGTATCCCAACACTTATTCAAACATAGTTGATCAGACAGCGATTGCTCTATGATTTTTGGTATGGAGATGTATTTAATTTAATAGAAATTTAATTAGAAAACAGCACAACTTTTATAAATTACCCGTAAAACTAACCTCACCTATGAATGCAATTTGGGGATTGTGCTCGCCATTTTACCCCGTTTAATAAATCTGGCCAATGGAGAGTAAGAATTAGGGTCATTATTTTTGGCAGGAAATAATTCAAATAATGTAAAATAATAATAATAATTACTATCCTTATATTAGTAATTTAAATGGTGGTATCTTGGACTCTGTTGGCTTCATTATATCTGTTTTCTACTCTTTCTTTCCATCATGTCTCTGGGAGGAAACCCACACAGACACAGGGAGAAAACAAACTCCGCACAGAAAGACTCCGACCAATCAGGAGGCTCAAACCACAAACCTTGTTGATACGATGCGACAGTACCACCTCGCCCACCTGCTGATAATCCTGTTAACCCTGTAAGACCCAACCCATCAAAAAATAGCTGGAAAATTCTGATTTTTTTGGGAACTGAGATGTTTCTTAACCCTTATAACAAAATCCACCAAACCTTTTTTGCTATATCATGTTGTGTATGACATATTTTTATTATATATTTGTTGTATTGCATTTGAGACATTGGGCATTTTTGGCAACTTTTTGTTAACAACAATCTTAATTTTAGACAAAAAAAAGCGAGTTTTGTCCATAACATTTTGAAATTATGGCAAGTATTGATCATGTTGATGAGATAGAGGTCTCAGAAACTCATGTATCAAATATGATACACAGGGCATTATAGGGTTAATCTAAAAAGATTTGTGTTCTCTTTTGAGCTCAAGGGGCAATACATAAATCTAATCCCATGCTGCCTGAGGAAGCGAGTCATATCGTGTAACAATCCTACCCACACATTTGTTTTCATTTAGAAACATGTCACATCACATTGGTGAAATAAAAACTCATTAAAATCTGCAACAATGCAATCAGAAAATAAAACGCTTTGTAAAATATTATAAATCTAATAAAATGGAAGTGTTATCTCACATAAATTAAGAGTTTCTCAGCTTCTTATTATACGTTTCACTCGCTTTATAAGATTTTTTGTTTTAATTGGACCTGGCATGAACCTCCAACTCTAAATTTGCCTCAACTTTTACTTTTTTTGAGCCGAGTAAAGCTGACACGTTTATAAGCATCACTCACTGTGATAGAGACTGTGAAGGAAGCGCGGGCTGAGGGCTTTGTTGAGGCTGCAGCGGCTGTGGGCGCTGCTGAAGCTGTGCTGTTGGTGAACTCTGGCTGGTCGAGGGCTGCGGCGCTTTGACCGGAGACGCTCCAACATGCCCGTCACTGGTGTACTGAACTACTGGGCCTTTGCTCCTCAACGCCCCTGGAGACATAAAAACGGAACAAGTCGAATTAGAAAGAAGCACAAACAGAAAATCGCAAGTGAGTGGTGAACGCTTGGGTTTTTACCCATGTTAGGTCTTGTCCTCTGCTGGCCAGCTAGCTTCTTCTCCTGGGTGTTGGCTGTGGTCATCTTCAGATTGAACATCGGCTCCAGCCTGGTGGAGCCTCTGTAGATCCACTCACTCCTCTTATCATCCTGTCAACAGCGGGCACCACAAACAGTTTAGTCTCCCAGGTGTTAGGTCACTTTTTAAATCAAGTACTAAATCAATGTAGCTTTCATTTGCTCATCCATTTGTAAATCTATAAGGAGGCGTGTCATGATATACCTCTATTCACAATAACGGCAATAATTAATTTGCAATTATTGGCAAATGTCATTTTTATCATCGTTTATATGCTGAAAGGTTGAATGCTGTACGTGGCTGAAGAAAAAACAAGCCGACTGCCTCACGGACTAAGCTGAACTTTAGTCAAAATTAAACTGAAAGTGGCCTGTGTGGGGTTTTTTTTTAAAATCATTAGGCTGATGTATTTTATCTAGTAGCAAAGTTTTAATTAAAAGAATTCAAACTCACCTGCATATAAATGCAAGGAAAACTGATAACTGTAATAAAACATTAAACACGCCAAGGTAGCGTACCAAATAATCATAAATAGTTCGCTGCAGAGTAATTACATGAGGGATGTAACCATTTATCCCTATTAGTAATCTGATATGCCAATTTATACTTACACTTAATTACATTTTGCAAGTGAATGGAGATTTTATATTGGCCACATAGTGCTCATAAATGGCTCTTTGGAGAAATGCTGTGGATAAGTGAACTTTTCTTAATGCTATTTTAAAAATGACCCATTTGCATAACAATAAAATACATGGAGTTCCATAAAAAGTTTAATTTTGACAGCAACCATCCTGTATGTCCAGTTTTCCTGTTTTCAGTGCACTTGCTCGACCTCGTAAACTCTCCGCTATCATAGAAAGCGAACATCCTCTTAGATAAATTAAGCAAGGTAGTAAAGTATGTACATTTTTAATGAAGAGGTAGAGATGGGTAGGTGCAAGTGAGATGTCTGTAACTGCTGGAGTCCGTACATTTGAAGCTTTAATAAAAAAAAATTTAAAAAAATTGGATGCATTTTTTATTTGTTTTTATCTGGTTTCTGTGCTGTGTGATTTATTTTGTTTCCATTGACAACGAGTCTGGAATAAAGATTGATTGACTGATTGATTGATTGATTGAGCACTGACTAAATCAGCGCTATTTCTAGTACAAACATACCAAGAAGAGGATCTTCACCAAGCTGCCATCCACCTCCTCCACTTTACTCTTCCACCACGTTCCCTCCCACTCTGTCTTGATTATCTGGCCAACCTTTAGGAGCACCATTGGCCTGCTGGGATATGCGGTTATGTATTCCTCGATAAAGTCTCGACATGATGCATCCTCTATGTCCTCCCAAGTATGCCTTACTGTAAAAACAAGAACATTCCCACTCTTAAAAATTAAATTTACCAGAAAGTGCTGCTTTTTTTCCCCCTTTAGATAAACAAAAAAAATTTGAGACGAGGGCTCTTACATGGTCGGCAAACTGGGTAGAGCTCAGGCAGCGTCACATATGAAGCATATCCATCATCAAAGAAGATCAGAAACCTGAAACATCCACAAAGGCCTTTATGAAGAAACCCAGGCAATCAGCACCACCACAACTCTTCAGATTTTTGACCATCTAACCCACCTCATGCGGTTCTTGTTGTTGGGCATCTCTGCTACTATTCCAGCATAGAGCCACACCAGGTTTCCATCCTTATACTTGGCGACTACACGAGCGCCGACGTACAGACTCTCCAGAGTGGGGTTATAGTCAAAAGCCACATGATTTCCAGAAAGCAGACTCTTGCCTTTATCAAACTTGACTTTATACTTGAATGTACCATTTCCTGAAGACAGAGAGGGTGTGGGGCATTAAAGGCAAAGCAGACACGGCCCACAGAGTAAGAACCTGGCAGGAAAGGAAAAAGACAACACACCAACTGGGTTGATAGCAACGAGAGTGCCTTTGTGCCACGTCTTGGTGCGCTTCTTTCCCAGAATGCTCATCCAGATTCTGAGCTCATCTTCTGGCATGTTAGGGTTCGGCTGGGCCACTGACTGAGACTGAGATCCTTGGGATACAAACACGGCAGGTGCTGAGCTGTGAATACCTGCACGGTAGAAGAGCAAAACACGTTAGAATCAGTATTTCAACACAAGCCTGAACAATGCAGCAGCACTTCAGTGTGTGGTCACCTGACTGAGTTGAGGGCGGTGCTGGGGAACGGAGCAATGGCGCACCCAGTGATGGCTTGTTGACCATTTGGACCAATTTCTGCACCTGCTGGGAGGTTTTCTGCAGCGCTGTGGAAGCTTCCTTTACCTGGCATTAGAAAAAACCCTTGTGTCCTTTTTATTTCTATCTAAAAATGGGGCATTGGGGGACGGTGCATGTGAGCATGACTGGTTACATATATTCAAGGAAAAGTGGGGTTTTTTTTTGTCAGTTTGATAAACAAAAATGTATTTTAAGTCTGGGTAAATTAAACTCCACTTAATTTGTAGAACTATATTTTTTTTAACCACTGTCCAGGTGATTTTCCTTTCCTGGTTTCCTTTTCCAAAGTTGTTCACATGCAGGAAAATCTCTCGTCCTGTCCGGGGTGTACTCAACCTCTTGCCTAATAACAGGTCAGACAGGCTGTCCTAGAATGGCTCTTTTTCTAGTTATAACATAAAAAATTAGAGACAAGCTAAGAAGGAATTTGTTTTGGTTAATCGGGATTAAATCCAGCAAGAGAGACAATGTTTTGTTTTTCTTAGAGGCTTAATCGGTCATGTCCATTTGTCATGACCAGGTCATCTCCACCAATCCATTTGTTAGATGTCAGGAAAAACTGAACCAGCTAAGAGCTATCAATCAGCAAAATGAAAATAATTCGACCGATCAACTGTCTCCTCACACAGACCGATATAACAGATCAATACAGCAATGCTTTGTGTTGCTCTCACCACTGGATCTTTGACTGGAGTTAGAGGCTTCTTCGGAGGAACCACTGAAAATGAAGGACAGAAGGAAAACAAACCATTAACAGCACAATCCCTTCATTACATACATGCATTTTCATGACTAAACAGCACGACTTACAACAGCCAACAGCAATAACGTCATCGTCGTCATCATCGTCTATCTCGATGACTTCAGAGGACAACGTGGCTCCTCCGCCTCCCTCGTCCTCTGAGCTGCTCTCCCGGTAGACGAGGCCGTTCTTTCGGTAAGTTGCCTTCACCAGTTTCTCACACTCCAGTATGGACCTGAGCAAGAGGGGGGAGGAAAGAAGTGAGGACACAAGAGTTTGTAAAAGTAAAAGAGTAAAAGAGTTTGTGTCTTTATAGGTCTATAATCTATGTTTAATGAAAATAAAAGAAATATCTTAATTCCTACTCACTGGTTGGCATCACGGAGAAGCTTCTCTGTCCTAGCCTCGTCCTCCTCCTTCTGCTCCACCCATTCCTTCAGTTCTGACAACTGAGCCTTTTTCTTCTGCACAATCTCGCTCTTCTCCACAGCTTCTTCAATCCATTTCTTCAGCTCATCCAAAGAAACACCCAGCTCTTCCTCCAGACTGGAGTCCCAGCCATCCACCTCCATTCTGGGAAAGGAGCACAGAAACATGTCAGTGTGTATTTAATGCTCCTTCTTCCAAAGATTTCTTCACATTTGCCCATTAACGTTCTCTGGCACACGATGTAGGATTTTTCAAGACTGACACTGATATTTGGTGATTTAAAAACAGAAGATTCTGATTTATTTGCTGATTTGTTGTTTTTTCTTCCAGACACATGACACATAAACAAATGTACCTAGTATTTGTTATGTGTAGTTAATCATTTTCTCCTTTGTGATCTTCCAGACTGTGTGAATGTGACAGCACATGTGATGTGCAACCTTTGATATGCAAGTTGGCCATATCTGTTGGATTTCAACATTAAAAAAGTCACAGCGCAGCACTGTGAGCTGATTCAGTTTTTAAAAATGATTTGTGTGTGTGTGATCTCATTCTTGATGAGACTGATGTGGCAAAGAGCGCCAGGAGTATACTGGCCCAGTAAAAGCCTGAAGCTTCCCCCGCCCAGGTTGTGATATGTGTGCGTGTGAGTGTGTTTATAAAGAAGTTAAACAAGTCCATTTTAACCAATTAGCAAGAAATCTGTATATTTACTTAATATTTCTCACATTTTGAGGAATCAAAATGACTATTATGCTAAAGCACACAAACCCTTAATACACAAAACTGTTTTGAAAGATGTTACAGTGCTGATTGTTTTGCTCTGGCTTTGATTAAAACCTCTTTAGGGATTGGAGAAAGCTGTCCAAGGAATCTACATCCAAAACAGCAGAATGAAGGTTTTATAGCAAGGACTGTGTTACATTTGTTTTAGCAATGGGTATCTAATGAGCAACAAAGTGAGTCTACATCAATTATCCTTTAGGTGATTCCATCTGAAATCATCACGGACCTTCTGCTCAACCAAACTTTTTATGGTCCAAAGTTTGTACATTTATATATAATGATTGCTGTGAAAGATAACTTTGCGAGTATCTCAAAAGCTATTAGAGATAAAACCCTGAAGTTTTCCCTAGCTTCTCTTGCCATAAAAATTAATCAGGATCTGTAATTTGGCACAGACACATCAAAAACTGTCTGACTATAAGTGAGGTAAAATAAAAAGAAAGAAATAAAATCTGATAATGATTAAAAGCTATCATGTAAATTCCCATATCTGAGTACCTACTAATAATAATAATTAAAAAAAATTCTGAATGGTATATAGTTGTATTTCACAATAATTCAAAATAAAACATGTAGAATACTTCTTAATGTGAAATTATTGGTCAAAATAAATTAAGAAAAATGCTATTTTCATTCAACTTTCACGCTGGACTAAGCAAATATGACGTTGTACAACAAAAATGGACACTTTTGTAGTTTCCATATGTAACTATTACATTGCTGAGTTTTTATTGCGCTGTTTTTCATGATCACGAAAAACTGAATCACAAAGTTCCACATTTATCACATCAACACCAGCCGCACACACACACACACACACACACACACAAGCATCAGCAGTTGCCACAGGTTGTGGTGAAGCACTCTGGTGCTCTCTGAGGCAAGTCCAGGTGTCAACCAAACAGTAATACTGTAACTCCACAGAAAGTAATGAATGAAATTTAAATTCGCTGTGTTACTACACACCAAAGGCCCTGACTGACACTTTAAACTTGATATTGAGGAGGATAACACATGTGAGGAGGTGAAACTGATCATCCTCTTGTGTGGAGAAAACCACATATACACAAACACACACACAAACTGTCAAAAGTAACTACTCCAACAGTCAACACGGTACCAAGGAAGTTAAAGAGACACCTGGAAACCTGAGATCCTTCTAAGAGAAACTTTGCCTACTGTAAAGCGTTGGCTCTGACTCAGACTGAGCAGGAAAGGTTTGTTGGATTGTGAGGAAGTGTCTGATAAGAGTACACATGTACGCTATGAGCTAGTGGAACTGATATTACTCCAGGTAACATAAATGCTGTTTTCTGCAGATATGAGCTGGTGTGCATGCTTGTGCAGTGCATGTTTAAAGAGACAGTTTCAGTACTCACTCCACCTTAGCATATACAAGCCTACATGTCCCTCTGTGGCGAAGAGAGAACAATTAAAAACATCAGTGGATGCAAACTTTTGAAATGATCTGAGGCTACAGTTGATGCTAGGCATGCCCACATGAGTAGAAAATGCGACTACAACATTTCACGGCTGGCTTTGTTTACAAGCTACTTCAAACCAGAACCTGCAGTCCGGATAAAGGCAGCAAAGACAGAAGCAGTCTGTAGTAATAACACATGTAATTATTTTATAGTTAAATGTTTAATCGCCAGTTTAAATGATTATATAGCAGCTGCATAAGTGAATACACTAAGCTGCTACTGGATAGCATACAAGGAGATGCACTGAATTAAAAAGCCACTTAAATGATTTGGATTATTTCCAGTTTAACCCTAGCCTTGTTGCTGACCATCATAACTGCATTTACATTTTATTCAGAGGTGCAGAGGAGCTAAAAGAAGCCACACAGCAGCAGGACACTGGGGAGCGCAGGCTAGCTTGTTAGCCTAGCATAAAAAAATGGCTCATCTGTTGAAGAACTGACGCCTGCAACTGGAAAAACAAACAGATTTGCGCACCGTGGAGCTGCAGTCAAAGAAACGCCAGCTGTTACGTGTAAAATTTCACCCAGAAACAGGACTCACCCCTCAACGCTTTCCATCCTCTTCGCTCGCAAATATTTGGCTAACTAGCCAATGCTACCGGCTAGCTACAATGGGGAGTGCATGCTTTTTTGTCAGGGAAACCGAGGTAGGCGGTGTTAGCTCTCTTGGTTACGTTCTGTGAGGTGAAACCCGCCCACACGGGTTACCCAGGTTTTAGAAAAGTGCAGTCCGGCACATGGGACACAGAGAGGTGTCCCTCCTCCAAGATCCCATAAAAATATGAAACAAATAAAGGATTTATTTAGGACAACAGTTAGATTTTCAACCGCTGCCTGCTTTTTGTGTTTTTCTTCACATAAATATAGATATTAATATATACTGAAAAGGGCACAAAATTTACCAAAAACTACGAAAATTAAGTGTCACTGAGTTGAAATTTCCTGGGGAGGACCACAAAGGACCCCAGAGGCCTTCTTTTCATCATGACAAAACATCTGCTCCAAAAGTCCTAAAACAAACAAACAACAACAAAAAGTTAAAATCAAGCCACTGTAATGTTTTTATTTAAAGAATAAAATGCATCATTGTTTTAACACAAGTGCAGTCAAGCTTTACAAACACTGAATGTGGGATTCAGCTAACTGTGTAAATGTACACAGAAATTGTTTTAAACAATGCTCTCATGGAGTGTTCTCCATGCAGGAACTTTAAAATATTTTTATTACATCAGGCCACTTTATTAGGTACACCTCTTAGACTGCTAATTAACACAGATATCCCACAATAACATGGTCAAGATGCTGAAGTTCAAACTGAGCATCACAATGGAGAAGAAAGGTGACAACATGAAAGCGTGTCTTCTATCAACAGTGCGGGCTGCTGCTGGTGGTGTAACAGGGTGGGGGATATTTTCTTGGCACACTTTGTGCCCCTTAGTACCAACGGAGCATGGTTTAAATACCACAGCCTACCTGAGTCTTGCCCATTCCTTTGTGACTGCGATATACCCAGTTTTCTGATGGCTGTTTCCAGCAGGATAACACACCATATCACAAAGTTGACAGTGAGTTCACTGCATTCAAATGACCTCCACAGTCACCAGATCTCAGTCCAATAGCGATGTGATGAAATGGGAGAGTTGCCTCATTGATTTGCAGTAAACAAACCTGAATCTGCAGCAACTGTGTGATGCTATCACATCAATATGGACATAATCTCAGAGGAATTTTTCCAGCATCTTGTTGAATCTATGCCATGAAAATTTAAGGTAGATCTGAAGACAAAATAGGTTCCAACCCAGCCCAGTAGAAGCAAGGTGTACCTAATAAGGTGAGTGTAAAGCAATTATTTAATTAACTTTGGACTGTTAGAATTAGTCAGTCTCTCGTGACAGGATCACTGGGTGTGAATTCCTGCATTTGAAAGAGTGGCTAGAAGCTGCAAAGCATCACTGCAACACAAACTAAACAAAAGGAAACACAAACAATAAACTTGTGAAAAATGTTAAAAACCTAGTATTTTAAAGGCTGGCTCCAACAGATTGTGCAGTCAGTTTGTGAAACACATTCAGAGGGCTATGTGAGCTGAACATTATAAAAACCACAGTGCACAGAGAGAAGCTCTTCAGTTTTTCTTCCACATAGACACCATCATCGACTTCCTGACACCTGCTACAAGCTAACTTACTTACACAATTTGTTCAATAATAAGTTGCTTGCACGAGAGTTTGCGCAAATAGCTCAAAAACATCGTGTGGCAGAGTTTGGGGAATGAACTGAACATCTGTTTTGCATTGAGAACATCTGTGCTCTATTAGTGTGGAAGGGAGGGGATTTACTTTTGTTGAAATTAAGCAGCTTTTCACAGTGTACTTTCTGGTACGATGAACAGATTCCACTTCATTCTTAAGAGTCACCCGAGACTTATTGAACTGTTTTCCCCCCTCATAATTTGCTCTAGCATTTAAAAGCTATGCGATATGTTACAGGAACATGTGGGGCAACAAATCACATCATGAAACATGTTCTACATTTTAGATGGACGCTTACATTTTTAGAAGGTGCATATGCTGTTGGCATAACTTTTTCCTGCTGCAGTAGGGTAGAAGCTTTATAAAAGTTCAAAGAGGGTCTCAAAGCGCTCAACCCCACTCACTCACTCATTCACAAAAAATGACTGAAAATATTCTGTGGCGTGCAGGATTTCATTTCTGTTATCCCATCTGTACAGTTTGAACCGGTCTCTGGTCTCCATCACTCCTCCGTTTGCTCCTCCTGGTATGTCGTTACGGAGGTTGCACTGTAAGGGTCCAGCACCAACTGAGCACAGCGGATGATAGTCACCAACAAGAAAAAGCAGAGGAGGAAGAAGAAGAAGAGGGCAAATCCAAGATCTACATCCACATCCAGCCTGGCCACAGGGAGGGCTGGAGGGTCCATGTTGAAATATCCAAATAAATCCAAAGTTTATCTGCTTCACAGTTCTCTTCTCATCTGTTGGATTCGATAAAAGTGCCTCCTTCAGTTCGTCACGTATCATCCAACTCTTCTTCCGTTTTGGCTGTTTTTCCTCTCTGCGCTGACACCTAACATCCTCGTCCTGATGATAAGATTTACTGATGGACACACGGAGCTCCATTTGGCTACCATGTCCTCCATGCATAGTTAATAAGGAGTTTGGTAACAATCAGGCCGTTCCTGAGATTAGAACACCCAGGCATCTCTTCAGGAGATGAGGCCTTTACAGGAGATTACACCTGAGCAGGATCTCAATTCTCAGAGCAAGGTGACAACAAGGAAGAAATTGTGGCTGTACACAGTTTTGTTTTGTTTTAATCTTTCTCAAGTCAAGTGAGCAGATTGAGATCTTCCATCTGCTGTGCCACGTGCCCTTGCACAGCCACATGACGTTTTGGCCACTTTATGGGCTGAAAGAGGCAGAAAGATGAGAGCACAAGATGGTCAAGATGCAGAAAAGGGAGGGGAAAAAGGGTTGAGGAGGAGAAAGAGGATATGACGCCTTAGTGGCAATCCACTTGAGAGGGTTTGGAATTTGATCCTGACCAAAAAAAATGCAGATTGCTTGTATTCTGATGCCACTAACAGACACACAAACACACAACGAGTAAAGTGACTCTACGTAAATAACAGCGGATCCAGCTAAAAAGTCTGGCGAGGTGGCCGAATTTGTTGAAACGATACTGGAAAAACAAGATTTATAGCACACACTGTCACTCAAGTGCAACCCAAAGACTGAAGAGGTGACACAGTAAACCTCTCTTAGACCAGTTGTAGCATTACTACCATCCATTTTCACCCCCAGCCTGTGAAAGAGAGGAGGGAAGGACGAAGGTGGAACCTGATCCCAGGAGATACCCGCAGATCTCTCGGTCTTCACTCATATACAGAAAGGTGAAAAAAAACAGATACAATCCAGGCAAACGTGGTTTTTGTTTCTTCTGCAAATAAGAACACAAAACTGTTTAAAGGAAGCTCAAGCAAGGGTGGATGTAACTAAAACAGGGACTGCTGTGTGAACAGACCAATACCATAAACAGTGCAAATACAGTCACCCCGAGAAATATTTGGACAGTGAGATAGTATTTGTACTTTTGCCTCTGTGCAGCACCACAGTACATTTTAAATCAAATGATGTACTTGCAGACATCAACAAATTAAATAGTATTATATTAAATATTTAGGAATTACAGTCATTTTTATACACAGCCCCCCATTTTCAGAGGCTCGAAAGTAACTGGAGAATTGACTGATAAGCAGTTTCATGACCAGGTGAGGCCTGTTTGTTATTCCATGACAAATGAAGCAGCTAGAAAGATCAAAGTGATTAACTTGCATTTGGTTGCTTTTTACGACAACTCTCAATATAAGGTTTAAAGAAATGGAAAATGGTTCTTATATAGCACTTTTCTACTCAAGCACTCAAAGCGCTTTATACAACATACCTCATTTACCCATTTATACAAGCACTTTTATCCTGCCTAAGTAGGTGCTTTCTAGCTAACAGTCACACTCCAATGCACCCATTGTAGAGCAAGTTGGGGTTCAGTATCTTGCCCAGGGATACTTTGGCATGCACACCTGGATTGAACCACCAACCTCAAGCCGACTAATAAATGACCTCCTCTACCTTCTGAGCTACAGACACTCCTAGATGGATATCAAGAGGCTGAAAACCCCAAATAAACCTGCCAGAGAGACATCAAAAACTTTAGGAGTGGCCAAATCAGCATCATCTGTTAAAAAGAAAGAATGCACTGACCAGCTCAGCAACACCAGAAGGCCTGAGAGATCACAGAAAACAACTGAAGTGCATGATGACAGAATGATTTCCATAGTTAAGAAAAACCACTTTACAAGATCTAATCAAGAGCACACTCAAGGAAGTTAGTGCAATATAGTGTACTTAGATTTACTTAGCACTTTTGTAGTGTTACTGACTATGCTAAGCACTTTAATTCAGTTCAGTTGTATTTATTTAGTGCCAAATCGCAACAACAGTTGCCTCAAGGCGTGTGATATTGTAAGTTAAAGACCCTACAATAATACAGAGACAATCCCCACCATCAGATGAGCAAGCTGGAGATAGCTGGGATAGGCTCCAGCTATCTTAGGGCGTGAGGCAGGGTACGCCCTGGACAGGTCGCCAGTCTGTCACAGGGCTAACACATACAGACAGACAACCATTCGCACTCACATTCACACCTATGGGCAATTTAGAGTTTCCAATTAACCTATCCCCACTAACTGCATGTCTTTGGATTGTGGGAGGAAGCTGGAGTACCCGGAGTGACACAGGGAGAACATGCATGACCCACACAGAAAGACCCTGGCCTGATGGTGGAATTGAATTCAGGACCTTCTTGCTATGAGGCAACAGTGCTAACCACCGTGCCACCAGCAGATTAATGATAACTAAATGCAGATTCATGTATAAACACATAGTGGGTGAAAAATACCACTTCACCACTAGACATAAACTACCCCCACCGTTCATGCTCATTCTGATGCTCTGATGTCACTCCAGTATTGTGTATTTATTTTTCTTATTTGTATTGTTATTTTATATTGTATAGATTCTTACAATGTGCTAGGTACATGTGCACTTTTATGGAGGTGTTTTAAATCTCGTTATACTGTGTGTAATGACAATAAAGGCTTTCAATTCAATTCAATAAGGTAAGTGAAGAAGAAACACTCAGTGCATGATGGGAATCCCCTAGCAGCCCAAGTCTATTGCAGCATAACTAAGGGAGGATTCAGGGTCACCTGATCTAGCCCCAACTATATGCTTTATCGAAAAGGAAAGTTTTAAGCCTGATCTTAAAAGTAGAGAGGCTGTCTGTCTCCCAAATCCAAACT
>VVHJ01063919.1:0-31022 GCA_015107715.1 Tylochromis polylepis
AAACAGCCAGACAAACTGTGTCTATTTAGGAACTTTCAAACATCAAACATATAAAACCTGGACAAAGAAAAGCACCTGCATTGTACTTTACACAGCTGTGTAAACATCCTGTGACGGTGCGAAGGCAGACCCCACGACTCGGGCATGTTGTTCCACATATTTTATTCTACACGGTTAACACAATTCACACGGTTGCTGTTAAACAAACACCGGCTGCAGCTCTCCTGCTGCCAGCCGCACACCACAACAACAACCCAATACTCAGGACCCTTTTATGGCTGGCGAGGCGTGATTGCTGATGCCGTGCAGGTGAAGCCATCTCCACCGCACGGCACCGCAAGCCACGCCCCGCCACAGCTAGTTATATTGTTGTATTTAAAAAAAAAAAAATGCGGCCACACCCTAAAGAAATTCAACCAGATTTCTCATAGGTTAAAAAAAAGTGTTTCACTCCATAGAAAAATAGGAAATCAATATAAGTCAACCAGAAGCCACTTCTCTATGCATAAATGAGATGGAAAAAAAGGCAAAACGTTTTGATGTTGAGTCATCAAAATCTAAAGTTTATAGTCAATACAGCCAAGGTTGGGGCAGACCCTGACCCTCTTTGCAGGAGGGTATGAGACCAGAACAGGATGAACAGTATTGTATCTGATGTGAAGAATTTAATAGGAAATCCTTCCTTGAGTATGGTAGGTGTCTTAAATCCATGTTGTTGCTCTTTCAGTCACTCAAATACTGGGATACTTTACTAGTTAGGAGTTTAAAACAGGCATTTCCAAGACTAACTAGAGTTAGTTCCAACCTGACTGACTAAACCAAAATAAACACATTTTAATGGTGTACAACAATATAAAGCCAACAAGAACCCAAACGAGTCTTAATATGTTTTCTCTTTAACTATTTAGCCGAAGGCATTTGGAGTGTAAGGGTTTGTTGTTTTTGTTGCAAGTGATTTCTTCATCCGTGTGATGACATAAGAGAAATGACAGACAGCGCTAACAGCCTAGCAATAACAAAGGTGCAAACGGTTTTAGTTTGGAACTACATGATAAATTGAACGCACCTATGCATGCACAGGATGCCTATCAGAATGACTCTGATCAGCACCTTGTCAGGGAGTGGCTCTACTCTTTTTCTCACATGAGGCATCGGTATAAGATAAACTAGCTGCGCTTATTGGGGATGACAAGTCATGTTCACTTTAATTTTTGCAGGCCTTTATCAAAATCCAAGGGAACCTTCAAAAGATTAATCTTGTTTCTCAGGGTTTTTTTTTCCTGCAATATAGGTACTGATTTATTTTTGCCTATTCAGAAAATGTGTTTTTAAAAACAAGACTTTTCAAAATCACTTAATAAAGACCAATGGCAGTATCATATGATGAAGAAATGGTAGTTATGTGGCCTTCTAAATTTCCTGTAACAACCCTGAAAGTCAAACATGATAAAATGCTCTGTGATTGCAGATTGTAACAGGAAAAAAATGTTGAACAGAAGTGTGTGTGTGTGAGCATAAGGCAGTTTTACAATTTGCAAATACTCACCAAACAAGCAGCTTGTTGATGAACACCAAAACAAACTGGCCAGCAAAAGCTTTTTTTTCTTTTCATCACAGCCACTTCAGTAATGGCCAGTTAATGGGCTTGCAGCACATCATAAATTGGTTTCATAGCATTGCTATTAATGTCTGAAAAACAGTTAATCCTGTGGTAAATGCAAAATGTGCTATTTATGTTGTAGAAAATTGACTATTTTTAAGGCAGGATTAAACAGTAGATCTGTAATGGGACTACAGCAAAATTTAACACCACAAAACAAACGTGGCTTATTGGGTTGAGATGTGGAAACCAAACTGGCATCTCTGACATTTCGGGAAATGTTTTAAAATGATATGACTCGTCATCTTGCTAGAAGCATTCCTTAAAAAAAAAAAAAAAACAATGAAAAAAAAACCCCGAGTGTGAGCTGTGCAAAAGAAAATGAAATTAATTTTGTCAGAAATGTTTAGGTACGCTGTGTCATTAAAATGTTGCTCAGCTGGCACCAAAGAGACAGTGCACCATGAAAGCATCAACAAGCAGCCTGCACAGCCTCCATACAAGGATGGACCAATGGTTTCATGTAGTTTATGCTAAATTGTTACCCTGCCGTGACCATGTTTCAACACAAACCTTTATCCTTGTGGCAGAGCGTCCCACTGTGCAGTGGTGATGACATCCCCGCTATGGCTTCTCCTCATTTGTTTTGAGTCGACAGAGTGGAACCTAGCATCATGTTTTGCTGCTGTAGTCTCTCCATTAAGATTTGTCTAGTTGTCTGATTTAAGATGCCCTCCTGCACAACACTCTGGTACTGAATCTTTTTTTGTGGGCCATCTGTGTGCTTGAACAAATTTTGTCATTCTTCTGTGACCTCGCCTGGCAACGGGGCGTCTTTGTCCACAAACCTGTCACTGACTGGAGACTTTCTGTTTGCTCATAGGTTTTGCACACGGCACCATGCGGGTTAAACTAAAGCTACTGTAGTGAGTAAACTTCCCTGAATGGTGAATGTGTTTATGTTGGAATTAACACATGTGGGATCAAACATCACACCGCATTCAGAGTTTCTTAGATCATATCCTGCCCTTTCTACAGTTTAGTCAAACAGTAACTGAACCTTTCAACTCTGTTTGCATGCTTCACACTCATGCATTATTAATGTACATCATGACTCACTGTCTGGAGGAACAAGCTGTTTATGTTTCTGAGAATGTGTTCTTGATAAAGTGGATACCATGTGTACTAGAGACCTTTTCTACAAACACAGCCATAAAAAAAATCTAGGCACATTAAATTTTAAAACTTACCTTGGGGGCTCTACCTTTTTAAATGTTTATAAAGTATCTTAGAGCTTTGTTCAACCTTGATGTCAGTGATGACTTATGAAATTAAAACCTCTAAATATATAACAAGTGTATGAGAGGTGTTGGTTGGCAAGGCTTTTAATAAGAAAAGCGAGCAATTTGGTTTGCATCTAAAAGGAAAAGTAATTCGTCAGTATTCTACCTTTGTAATTAATCTAAAACACAATGTAAACACTTGAAAATAGGCGTGCACACCTACATGTCACTAAACTTAGCAAATCATCTACACACAGTTCCAAGAGCCATGATCAAATGATGAGCCCATACTTGCTCTTGCAAGAAAGAGGACTCGGTTGCTGTGATGACCTACTGAAATTGTTCAGCTGTGGCAGAAAAAAGACTAACTTTGCAGTATGTACTTCCTGATGTCAAGAGTGGGCCTTGAAACTGAAAGCACGTTGACTCATGCAGTGATGCCACTGAATGCTGACATCGAAACAAACCGACGGAGGAAATAAGCCGTGGCATTGAATCAACAAACAGCTGTCAACCATCCCTGCGTTATATTGACGGGGCTCAGCAGTGGTGAGAACAACATACCATAAATGGGAAGGGACAGATGGACACGCTCTGTTTGGGTGACAGACTGCACAGCCCTGGGAAAGGTGTGGGACAGGCAGCTTTTTATAAAGAAATATGTTTGACACAGCAGACGCTTGGTGCAAATCACATCAGGCTGCCTGAAGAGGGGTTTGTAACTCTGAAGTATTGAAATAATTTGCAAGCTGCAGAGACATCCACAAGTAATGTTTTTTTCTGCATGACATGGAAATTTGATGATCTAATTAGACTTAATAATCAAAGCCTCAATCAACCGTTGCTCATAGTTTAAACTCATCATCTTCCTCAATTTTATCATAATAGATGCATTTCACTATGAGGTTTGAATGTGCACGATTACAGTCTGAATGTTTTCTCTCAGTGAATAGAGCGTAATCAAACTGAATTGCACGGGTGAGGCTGTCACAAAAGACAGCAGTGCTCTAATAACGCAGCAACAGTGATTGCATGTGATCTCTGCTGTGACAATGATGCATATTATACTGCATATCTAGAGGCTTCCCCAAGTGTATTCTGCATCATTTGCCTATCTGGCAATGCAAATATGGTCATGTGACAACATTGCTTGTATGTTATTGCAAGGTTTTGCTAAAAAACCCTCTGGTACTGGTTATTGGTTTTAGGGGAAGCTATCAGGCAATATTTTGTCCATCCCAGCATTTAAAAATTTTTTTTTACGAACACTATAAATATACCTTGCAAAAAGCAACACCATCATGCTATAGGAGTAAGCGGGACACAGATTACATCTTTATTTACATCTGTCAGGAATAGCGCCACATATCTGTCTCCATCAACACAATAGATCTTCCTAAATTTGACAATTCAACTCAATTGCCCCTGTCTAATGTCTTGTATTCTGATATTGAAATGCAGAACAATATGTTACAGTTTCTGGGAAAACAGATGCAGACTATCTAGGTTGGAAAATAACTTTATATGAAATGATACATTTGCTTAATAGCAACGCCACTCACACACTGCAGATATAAGTGATCTAGGATGAACTTTGATATTCAGAGCTGTCAGAAGCCACCAGAGACGTTTGTGTTACTGTGAATTTTTTCCGTCAGTGGTGTAAACAAATGTGGCCCTGTCGATTCTCGCAGATGTGTTTGATGTGTGTTGTTGGAAGAGCAATACACACACCTTACAGGAAAACATCAGAAAAAAAAAAAACTATAAAGAATGTTACCTACAAAAATATACAGTAAAGTTTATGTATCTCTGTTGCTGTTATGTGAGATTAAAGGAAGGTTATGGAAGCCATCTGTGTTGGTAAATAGGAAAGAAGAAACTACCATGATCACACAACCATTCAGGTGAGACTGATGACTCATGTTTGAAAATGGAAATGTGAAACATGCTCGAAAACACTGTTGAATCATACATAACGTGTCCCAGATGAGCAAAAGTGTTGTTTTCTGATAAGACAAGAAAACCAGTCTGATGTATTTTGTCTGTAGGAAACTGGATACATTTACTTTTGTATACATCTGGCAAAACATGGCAATTGAATCTGGATGTCTTCAACTGTCATTTTTTTTGGTTGGTTAAACAGGCATGAATATTTCCCTTTTATAACTAATATAGACTAGACTAAAATTGTCTGATAAAAATATTACCATCAACATAACAATTAATATACCACCCTCCCGGGGGAGACGTAGACTAGAGCAAATTCAGCAATAGCACCACAAAATTTTTTGACTTGGAAAATTCACAGATGCACTCTGTGGTTTTAAATACTTATTTATTCTACATTGCAATATCAGTAAGACTCAAAGTTAAAGCTGTAGGAAAACCTCCATTTCAAGGTTTCTTATGAAACTTCTTCCCCATTTTCGGTGTAAAATAAGATATTACATGGATTAAGACTGATACCACAATGGTTTCCTGTCCTTGACGGACAGAAACATCTCTAAACTGCATTCACGCTAAATTCCTACCCTACCATCTGAATATTGGAGCAGAAATCGAGACTCATCAGATCAGATGTTTTTTCTAATCTTCTATTGTCCAGTTTTGGTGAGCCCGTGTGAATTGTAGTGACAGGTTCCTGTTCTTAGCTGGCAGGAGTGGTGGTCTTCTGCTGCTATAGTCCATCTGCTTCAAGGTTCAACATGTTTTACTTTCAGAGATGCTCTTCTGCATACCTTGGTTGTTATGAGTGGTTATTTGAGTAACTGTTATTTTCCTCTGACCTCTGGCATCAACAAGGCATTTTTGCCCAGAGAACTGCCAGTCACTAGATATTTTCTCTTTTTCAGACCATTTTCTGTAACCCTTAGAGATCATTGTGTGGACAAATCTCAGTAGATCAGCAGTTTCTTAAATACTCAGAACAACTTGTATAACACTAACAAAAATGTCACACTCAAAGTCACTTAAATCACCTTTCTTCTCCATGCTGTTTGCCAGTTTGAACTTCAGTAGCTCATCTGAACATCACTTGTTTCCATGTGATTGGTTGATTAGATATTTGCATTAAAAAATAGTGTATATGTTTCAAACAAATATAAAAAAAGATATTTAACTGTCACAAAGACCATAAGATATTTTTCAACCCTATCTACAAAGATTTTATTAATACAGTTCAATAAGGAGAAATCATTTGGAAGAAAAAGTAAAAATTTTTTCAAAAACATAAAGTTATAAAATTAATTATTTCTGATCAACATCATAGATCACAATCCCAAATGAAAGCAAGAGAAAGTACCTGGATCCCCTGTGGTCCAAATGCTGGTGGTGGCAGGCACAGTAAGCAGATGGCTGATGGAGACTTTGGCTGAATTGCCCTGGACAATCCAGATGAGGGGGAGATAGGTTGTCTGTTGTGCAGTCCTCCTCCTCCTCCCTAACAGGGAAAGTGACAGATCACAATGAATGTAAGGAATGGCAAACAGAGGCTATTGTTCAATAATCTATAGATTATTGAACAATAGCTTGAACAAGGACTGGTGGTTTTTAATTTTGAATAAGGTGAATTTGTTGGGAAAACAAAGTGATAAAGAAAACAAAGGAACAAGAAGAGGCCTAACTACCAAGATTAATGCGACAGAACATGAGAGAATTGTCATTCTTATTAAACTGATGTAAAACATCATTATATTCTAGTTCTAAATATTCTATTATGCTTTGTGTTGTAAAAAAGGAAAAAAAAAGTGCTGCGTTTGACTTTAAATGTCTTTTCAATTGTCTCATGCTGGAAATGCTCAAATACGTGACATAAGGCTGTGTTTTTCAACTGTCATACATCTATTAATGGCCATCTTCCGTCTCGCCTCTTTTATATGAATCTTTCAGAAACAGCTCTTTCAAATATCCACATTAACAGGAACTTAATGAAGATTTAGACGGCCTATTTTACTATTGCTCTAATTATTTTTAAAGTACTCAGTGTCTGAATATCATTTGATCTTCACCGGAAACACACAGAGGTTCTATAAGAGCATAAAATCTTAAAGGAACTCTGCCTCTTCAGGGGATAGAGACTTAACGAGCTCAACAGCCTTTGAGTTGCCTGGAGACAGTGCCAGGGTTATAAAGCATTAAGGAAGGAAATCAAGTTCTCCTGAACACAGAAAAAGAAAGAGAGGCTGTGGAGATTCTGACTAAGCTGTGGGTGGTGGCTATACAGGCCATAGGGCTACCAAGGACAAATGATGAAGGACCCTGAAGAAGAAGTAAGATCTGAGATCAATAACATAATCAACAATCACTGAGGCAGTGACATTTAACTAAAGCTGGTTTAATACCAGATCCACACCTGTATCTTTGGGAAAACAAATTCCCAATAAGACACTGTTGAGTGAGTACACACTTTCAACATGATATTTTGAAGCACAATGGTATCATGCAGACCATTTCTTGTCTTAATTGCAGCATGATTCATATCTGTGTTTAATCATATGCAGTGTCAAGCTCTGTCAAGAGGTATATTTCTGTTAATAATCCTATTTCTCCTTTTTAATGCTTCTCTCCATCTCTCCCCCCCCTCCCCCCCCCATCCTTAAGAAAAAGTCCAAAAATTGACAGTTGTGTTGATGGAATTGTATGACTAGTTATTGCCCACAGGCAAGCGCTTGTTTTGTTTGGCAGTCTTTCTTTCTTCCTTTCTGATGTCAGCATGGAATGCCTCAGGTGAAAAGTTTAATCTTTTGTCTCCTCATCCTGACAATTGTCACCATTTGTTAATCAGCATCATAAAGACCCAGTAATGATATTGTCATGGTCCGTCGGTCCTCGCCGGTCGACCTGCCTTTTTGTTTTGTTTTTGTTCTGTCTTGTTGTTCGCTCCCTGTCCCTCGTTTCCCTCTATCTGCGTTTGTGTGCATGTGTGTGCAGCTCAGTTGTGCCGGTTTACAGGCTATAGTACCTTAAGCCAACCACACCTGTCTAAAATCAAGCTTACCTGCTGTTGATGAGCCTCGTCAGGAGCTCACTATTTAACAGAGCTTCAATCAAAGCTGGATTGTTGAGTGACAGTTAGCGAGCCAGGGCTGTACTAAGGTGAAGCTGTCTTTGGCCTTCGTTTTTGAGAAATGTCAACTAATCGCTATGTCTTGTTTTTGGAAACCTGAGGAGAGTGTGGAGGGAGCTGAACACTATCTGTAAATATTACGTCTGAAATTCTGTACTGCACCACAGACCGAGAGGAATTCGCTGCACGGGAGTCGAAAACTTGTCACAGAGGAAACCATGTTATTGGGCAACTGTTTGTACCTCACTGATTGTTTATTCACTGTAAATGAACTCACTGTCACTAACCAGGAAGTCCTGCATTTGGGTCCTGTTTTTTCCAGTTTTTGTTTTTAATCAGGATGGTAAAAGCTAAACTTTAGCTATTAGCAGTGGCTTACGGTCAAAGCAGCCATTTATTTTACTTACTTTCCCTCCCTAATCCATCTATTTTTTTTTACCACATTAATTAATTACACCTTCCTCCCTCTCTTCCTCACCCTGTTGTTGGAACAGCTGTCCTTCCTCCTTCACTTCTTCACAGCTAGTGCTAGCAACGGCAGCTTCCTGTGACTGGCAGGGTTTACTAGTTGTTGCTGGTGCTGCCGTTCTGCAGTAGTCCCGACAGCTAACGCGACAGTTAATTTGACACATTTTGCTGTATCTATTTCTAGTTTCTTTTTCTCAATATCTCGTAGCTTTTAAGCTACACCTTTTTGCTTTAGTTTGTCCATTTTTATCAACCACTTCTTCCACTCTAAACTCTATTCTACAAGGTGCAAGAGTGCACAGGGAAAGTAGGGGAGGGGCGAGATGCGTTAAGAAATTTGATTGGGCAGTCCATTGTCAATAAGAAAAATGAACAAATGGGCTACAGTCAGTACTTATCTGGTCTTTAAGTCTGCCGTCATTAGCCGTGTCTGGGCCCAAACTCCGCTGCAGGTCCCAAAGTCAAACGAACACTGTGGCATCACTGAGTTGAAAAACTGTCTAAATTCTTTCATCTGATATAAATATAAATATATAAAATGATCAGTGTGGCTGCTCTACCAGGTGTAACAATTAAGTTTAACATCCAGGCATCCATGGAAATGGAATTTATGAAATTTAACAAAGTTAGAAGTTAGCAGGGAGTTAGCTTGCTAGTTTCCACCTAAATATAATATACCATGTAATGACTGAAGGATTTCTGAAAAAAATTAAGACGTACAGCTCTGCTATCACTTCCGACATAAATGAAGACAGGAAACGAAACAGCAGTGACGTTTTGTAGGGTTTCTGAAGTTTGGCTAGCTGGTATATAATGATGTGCTACGTGATCGCTAGCAACACAGCTATGTTTAGCATAATATAAACACAGTGAAGCTGGAGGATGAACGCTAAATTTTTTCCACTCAATAAAAGTTAATGCGAGGGTTCCCAGTGGTTAGGGACAAATGCAATTGCATGGCAGGATCCTGTAAACGGACCAAACTTCAGTCAGGAGAACAACTGAGATAATCCATCCACAATACGAGGTCAGTTATTAATTTACTGCTGCATGGGCTGGGCTGTGGTTACATCATAAGGTTTTAAAAACTGAGCTTTAAAATGACTAGTGGTAATAAAAACCGAGAGAGGCCGACAGTGATCACTGCCTTTTTTAGGGGCTTATTCAGATTAAGCAGAACAAGATACAAAGCATTAAAACGTGTTAAAAACACAAAAGCCTTAATAAACGCAGAGTAGTTTGGACCCGGAAGCAGGGTTCATACGTCATCACTTAAAGACTGGATAGCTGTGTTCAAAACAGAGTGAAGATCTGGTTCCATGTCTTTGGAAGCTAGTGCTTGCCGATGTCGGATACAATGGGTAGCCATAATTCTTGAATTGATGGACTTTATCTATGCTGCATCTCCAGTCTTTCGACCGGTCATCGCTGCTGCGCCATCTGTACAAACAGCTACAGAGTTTTCCCAGCTCAGCCTTAATTCCCGCAGGTCCAGGGACCCCAGTTTGAGGGCCACTGATTTACAGAATTCTGTGGAGTACAGAATTCATTCAATTAAACCAAGTCGTCCAGTTCCTGAAGCAGCAAAGCTTTCCAGACCATCACACTACCACCACCATGTTTGACTGTCGGTAATCATACATTCTTATACTATCATTTTATGAAATGGTGTTTTATGCCAGATGTAACCGGACTGAAAACTTCCAGACAGTTTAACTTTTGTCTCGTCAGTCCACAGAATATTTTTTATGGAGCTCATCAAGATGTTTTTTGACAAATGTGAGACGAGCCTTTGTGATGTTTTTGGTCAGCAGTGGTTTTTGCCTTGGAACTCTCCCAGGGATGCCATTTTTGCTCAGTCTCTTTCTTATTGTTGAATCATGAACTCTGACCTTAACTGAGACAAGTGAGGCCTGCAGTTCTTTAGATGTTGTTCTCGGTTCTCATTGATGTGCTCTTAGAGCAATTTTGGTTGGCCGGCCACTCCTGGGAAGGTTCACCACTGTTCCAAGTTTTCTCCATTTCTGGGTAACGACTCTCAACGTGGTACACTGGAGTCCCAAAGCCTTAGAAATAGCTTTATAACCCTTTCCAGACTGACTGATGTCAGTGACTTTGTTTGTCATGATTGTCTTTATCGTGGGATGAGCCTACTTCACTTTGTCAGACTTGTTGATTCAACAGCTCACTTGTGTGACAAATTTCCCAAAAAATAAAAAATCAGAAAGGAGACAAATCATTTTTTTTTAGTAAGGGGAGAATAATTTTTAGCCAAAATATGAAAAAGATCATCTAAATGATCTCAAATTTGGCATTGCAGTTACTCAGGTAACCAGCAACACGTCAGCCAGATTTGAAGCATACTGTATCAGTGAATGGACAGATGTTATTGGTAACTTTTTCCCTTAAGTAACACCTTTCAGTAACTAAAATGAGCTATTCAATTAATTCGCCATTATTTGAGGATCAGAGGAAGGATTGATTTCTGGCTATCTTGAAAAATAATAAAACAGTCCTGTATCACGACTCTCAGAATCTTTGTAAGTTAATCTAGCTATAGTGATCAAGACAAGAAAAACAGCAAGCTTTTTACTAAGGAAACAAATGAAAACGTGCAGTTCAGCTGGGCAACATTATTGTGTAAAACTGTCTTCAAAAACATGTTTAACAGCCCACAGATGATGATCACCGCTGCGTGCGTTAGTCTCGCCTTCACACTAAACATGTAAAACCTTCACAGAAGCAGCAGACTAAATGAAGCAGCGATGGAAAGATGACTAAGTGCAATTATTCCCCCTCGGATTCCTCTGAAAATCAAATGACAGTGGCTGATGTGTGGCAGCTGATGAAGGCAGATAACTTAACACATCACCAGCTGAGCACAAAATCATCTTGTTTTTGTTGTTGTTGTTGTTGTGAAGGCTTGATTTCACCACCTGAAGCTGCTGCGTCTCATCTCTGAATGGATTTTTGAGGCATATTTGCTGTTTTATGTGCACAGGTTCAAAATTTACCATCAAAAAAGAAATTCACTGAGAATTATTGAGTCGGAGCAATTCCTGGATTTCCTGTTTTTGTTCTTTAAAAGAGATACAAGACAGATTCTGTCCAAAAGTCAAAAGTTTCTTAAGAAAGTGGCTTTCAGATACTGTTGATTGTAGATAGGTCTTTAGGCCTGGCACTTCTTCTTTTGTCCTCCACTTGTCCAGTTTCCTCAGATTTTTTTAAGGACACAGCACACCATGACAATATGTGCCACGTTTTTGACTAGTAACTCTTTGTAAATCATCTTCATTGTGCAAATATGCTGTTTTATGTCTGTCAAACTCTTTTATCTTAGGCATTTTTCACAGATTCAGCTGAAGAAATTGGAACAAGTAATATGTTTTTGCGACAGGTTGCTAATAACAAAATGCCCAAAGATACAATTTAAAATTGGTTCAGACACAACACTAGTTCATCCCTTTAGTTAAATGCCTTTTTATATGCTTGAATGATTCAGAGGTAATCATTCAAGCATCAGCCCCGACAAATAACACCCACATGAATTAAACACGAAAACACAAGATCTTAAAAAGTAAACTGAATCAAGCAAACTCAAAACTAAACTGACATCAAAATGAAATAAAAGTTCTTTAATTAACGTAAAAATATAAAGGTTTATACCCCTAGAGCCCTGATGACCCAGTGCTATAATACCAGACTAATTCCTGTCAATGGGCCAGTTCAGATTATGTAACGACAGCTGATGACTCCAACCCAGCCATCGCTCGTCTCGACAAAGAGACTGCAGAACATCACGGAGCAAGATGGAGACAATGGCGGCTTCATCCATGTCTGCCTGATTTCACTGCTTATCTAAATTAGCTTCTGCAATTCAGAAAAGTTAATTTACTGTATCAGAGAAAAGGAAATGAGCCTGTGGTTACTCTCGGAAGTTTACATTCATTCGGTTAAATCGAGGGAGCAGCGCTGCTGAAGTTTGTCAGTGTGCGGCTTTGTGAACCGGTATTTAAAGGACTTTAAAATGTATTAGCATTTCTAAAAGGAAAAATTACAGCTCATACATTTATGTACATTGTGTGGTTAGTTTTGTAGCTCCTGAATTTGGATGTTTAGTTTCATCGCAGAGCAAACTGAGCAGGCTGCAGTGATCCTGATGCTATGCAGCATTTGACCACACATGATGCTGAATTCTTTAACATTGGGAATGAACACCAGCACAATGTGTGTAACGCCGGTGCCTGGAGAAAAACAAAAAAGCATTTGCATCTGTATTGTCACTGAGTCTACTCTCTTAGCCATACAGACACACATTGTCTGTTTCATGTAGTCAAATGTGTCAGGCTGTGTATAAAAAAAATGGACACAGCCACCAGGAGCTCGTCTATGGCCTTTGGACTTCCCATTTTGATGCCTCAGGACTTGTTTATGGTCAGTGTGCTGGTTGTTGTTGGGCACCAACTGTGTGTCATCACAGCCAAGTAGTAAAAATGGGATACTAACTTCCTTGTGACAAGGAAAAGTCAGTGGTTGCATTGAATTTTATTTTTTGCTGTTGATGAGAGACTGGTCATCCATCCTTGCTTCGTGGGAGCAAGCAACTGTAACTGCAAACAACTGTAGTCAGTGTGCGAGTGGTTGCAAACTAATATAATGACGAACGCAACTTGTAGTGTTGGTGACTGTGGCGGGGCATGGTCAGCGGTGCCGCGGCGGCAGGGAAGGCGGACGCACCTGCGCGGCATCGCAATCACGCCTCGCCAGCTTAAGATCGGTGTAGGGTCCCGAGTTAATGTTGTTGTTGTTGTGAATATGTGTGGCTGGCAGCTAGGGAGCTGCAGCTGGCTAAATAAAGTGAAAATATCAGCACATGGTGAGCCGTGGTTGCGTCGTGCCTCATTCCTGCCACAATGACATTTTGCAATAGGGGACTCAACACCAATTGGTTAGTGACTAATAAACTCAAATATAAAATTAAGGCTGCTGAGTGCCTCATTCTGCAGTTTAATCACCAATCTGTGGAGGAACTTTTGAATTTCAAGTCTGTGGTTGGACTCTAAATGTAAGTAGTAATTGTGAATTTCTATTTACTCAAAGTATGCAGATACCGCCACAGCTCATCAAGGTACAGAATCTGCCAGAATAAACACCTTTGAGCATGTAGGCAGGAACAGATTTGAGATTTTCACTGATTTATCAGTTAGTTACTAGATTATCATGAACATACTGCATGTAACTGCCAACCTGATTAAATAGCAGACTGACTCCATCTTACTCCTGTTTTATTGCTGTCTTGACACACAAAAGTTGCTTTGAAAATAGCAGCTAAATGCTCTGGTCCCCCATCTTCGTTCGTATGGGATTGCTATCATATTGCTGCCATTGCGCATATTTTAAATGGAAGATGATGACTTTGTTGTGCCAGACATGACTTCCAGCAACCATTCAGGTATTTCACATTTTTCCCTAGCGACCAGAGGGTGCCAGGTGGGGTCAGTGATTGGTCTGTGGGCTGCAGCAAATGGTTGCCCTCCCTGAGCCTGGTTCTACCAGAGGTTTCTTCCTATTGAAAGGGAGTTTTTCCTTGCCACTATCGCCAAGTGCTTGCTCAAAGGGGGTGGTCCGATTGTTGGGGTTTTCTCTGTATTATTTTAGGCTCTCTGCTTTACAATACAAAGCACCTTGAGCCAACTGCTGTTGTGATTTAGTACTATATAAATAAAACTAAATTGAATTAGTGATAAGGAACAGAATAACTTACATCCATCTTTTATATACAGTATATGAGATGATTTTTACAGGTTGTTTTAAGGTTGTCCACATCTCAAAGTATCTTTGGGCAAAATGCTGAACTCCAAGTTACCCCTGATGTATTCATCAGTGCATGAAAAAGTGCTTAAACACAGATAAAAGCACTATGTAAGTAACAGATCCATTTGTAATCTACTGTATATGGATGGAGCATTAATGTCATGGTTGTAACTTATCCAAAATACTCACTTTCTCTAGACTTCATCTTCTTCTACTAGACTTCTGCACACAGTTCAATCTCTGAATTTGGTAACTACTTGATTCTACTTCCTTCACCAAAAATACCTGCTGTGAAATTTCACCGTCCCCACTGAGCATTTATCTCGATGACATCTTTACATCAGCACATCCGCCATCTCATTTCACTGCCTCGTCTGGTTTGATTTAAATGCACAATAAACTCTATAGAGCAGACTCACATCATTCAGTCTCCAGTAAGGAACTGTTATTTTGCACATGTCAAGGTCAGTGGCAAAAAGCCCCCCAAAACAAAACCATTAGTGTTGATCCTGTTCTGTGCTTCTTTAAAGTGTCAGTGAACTGCTCGTTTCTTTGGTTAAAAAGTCATTTAGAGGAGTAGCTGAAGGGTTTCCAGACACTTATTGGATGGCTCGGTCCTCCCTGTGCAGCCAAGCATGCTGATTCTCATTAGACTTCTTCTCTCTTCATCCTTTCACCCTTTTTGCCATAAATTAACTCAACAGCATAATTTAGATTGAAGTGCTGAATCTTTGGATCCCCATGCACAAATTAAACGAAATCCCACCCAGGCGCTTCAGATGTAATGGAGTGTTTACCTGATGTGCTGTGTGAGTTTCATTATGCTGATATCTGCTCCTGAAATGTGGCACATCAATGCATATATTCTCCACGCTTAAAGCTACTACATATGGAGTCTAATCAGTACTCAATACTCAATTACAGAGCATGATGTCTATGAGGATTTGTTCAGAATTTCAACTACAAGAACCCTCCTGGCTGTGTGTGAGCTCAAGGTAATCGATAAAATATTATACTTAACTATAGGTTAGTGGGCAGTTTTACAATTAAACAAGGCACCGCTGTGATCTATGATAGACTCTGACTGCTGCTCTTCAACTTTTCTATTAATTAATATGCTTAAAAATGAGGAACATGAAAAAATTTGGTGTACAGTTACATCACAGCACTGAATCAGCTCATCAACAGCAACTCCTTATCTCACTTTTAGCAGACTTTTAGAAGACGGTACAATCCAGGGGGATCTTATAGCTACAATTTAAATGTATAAAAGCTAGCAGAGCTCCCACTCTCTTGATTTCTGGTTTCATAGTAGGCGTGAGGGAAACTTCTAATTCATAAATAATTACAGACTGCTAACAAGTTGCCAGTATTTTGAATGAATCTTTGTCAATGAGCACAATTCGCTGACTCAATTCGACTAAACTGGCTGCCAGAAGGCTGTATTCCTGTTATATTCCTATTGAACACAAAGGTTGCAAATGTAATAGTTAAATGTAAATTTCTAACTATGTAGGCAACAACATGTGATTGTCACTGATTTATAACAGTTAATTGCTGTATTATCGCAAATACATTTCATGTAATTGCCAACTTGACCCCATATGATCTGTTAGCAGACTGAGTATCTTATGGTACTGTTTATGGCAGGTTTCAGTGACAGTGTTCGTGTGCTTAACAATCTCATTTTGTAGCCAAAAAATAAATAAGTTAAGTGAGATAACTTCATCTTATCAGGTTCGAATCTGCAACTGCGCAGTGACGTTGTCTGAGCATTCAGTTAGCATTAGCCAAGAAGCTAGATAATGCAATTAAAAATTATCACTAGCAAATCAACACGAGTAACCAAAATTTGTCTAAAAGCAAATCTAACTTGATAATATATTTATCATATTCTTGAATTTAATAAAGAAAACATGTAAAATATTTTCAATTTTTTTCCAAAAGATAGTGTTATGTAACTACAGCATTTCTTTTCTTTTTTTTCCCCACATTTTAAAGCTATATCATAACAATGTGACTGGTCAGTAGCAATGTCCTGGACCTTAACTCATCCGACATTTTACCATAGACTACTATAGGATCAGATGTCTTTTTGCACATGTATCACCCACTGGTGGCTGTTAAAAACAATGCAGTTTTAAGGCACTTTCACGTTGGCTGCGCAAGATCTGCTCTACCTCCTGAACTACAGCCACCCCAATTTTTAATTTTTAATTTCCATTTATCATGCTTTATAAATGCTAATACTGATATATCAGCAAATAGCTAATATTGGCTGATTACACTGTCTCACCGATAATCAGCCAGGCTTTACTAAATGGCTTTTCTTAAATGGGGTTTCTTGCTGTCCTCATTGAACATGTCTAATTCTGGCTCCATGCTTTGTTCATTGCAAGCCAAACTTTATGCACCATGGGTCTATGAAATTTAGTTAGGTTGTTAAACTTGATGCATGTAGACTATAACAGGGGTGGGGGCCCAGATTACAAAATAAAAGTGACAAAGAAAATAAAGCAGCAAGAATGCCCCCATCAACATCAAGATACTTAATGTGAGTGACAGATCATCTTTATTGAACTTTAAATGAGAAAGTTAAAAAGCTCCAGAGACAAGAAAAAAAATCAGTCAAAATCTGACAGGGTGTGAAAAAATAATAAAACCTGACGCCTGAATAATGAAAAACTGACATGTACAAAAAAAAACCCCAAAAAAAGCTGAACTAATGGTTGCACACAGAGGGTGGTGACTGGAGTTTAAATAAAGCTTCTAGATGAAGGTGTGAATGAAGATGAAGGAGCTGAAGAGGAGTTGAGGCTAGCACACCAATAAAAAGCCTGTGGTACTGTGACTGAAATGAGAAAAACCATCACATTTGTTTTCGTTGTCAGTAATATCCCACTTTTATTAACGCTCATTTTCCCCTGACTGAACATGTTACAGATTTTATAAAAAAGACCTACTGACTCTGTTCCTCTGGTCCAAGCATCGGCCGCATCAAAAAATGACTCATCTTTCTAATATGCTGCTGTTCCTTGTCTGTTAGCTTATTTATTTTTTGGCAGATACACGCTCCCAAAAATTACTCAGTCATCGTTCTTGGCCTTGCCAGCTTTTTATTAGCACTACTCCTATTTAGCATGGCTTGAAGCTGCATTTTTAAAAGCATTAGAAACATACTAGACCAGGTGTGCTTCTAGGAGCTTAAAGCAGGGTTTGTGTTTTGTGTATAACGTCACAGTGAGCTCAGATTGTAGAATGAGACATGCTCTTGAAGTGTTTGTGAGGTTACAAACAGGTTTTTTAAAAATTTTAAACCAAATTTTTTTTCTGAGTTTGTTTTTAAAGCTATATCCATCCACATTCAAGCGTTGTCAAGACCATCTCAAACCAGCAGGTGGCGATATAACTCCAACCGTGAAGAAATGTCCTTGTCCACACTTTAACACAAGTTTTCCAAACTCTTCACCCAGTTTTTCAGAAGCTTTCAGTGATCCAAAACATCATGAACAAATGGCCAAAACACATATTAAAAGCTATATTTACTAAAATATATGTATATGTGTGGACGCATCCTGACGTTATAAAGACAGCTTTGAAGATCATCCTGAACTCAACATGTCCAATAGTTCAGAAAAAAGCTACGCCTTTAACCTGTCATATTAAAGTCATTTAAGGGACACAGTACATGTATTGATTTCTTTGGTAAGTAATTTAAGATCCCAGTTGTAATAGTCATTGTACCTTACTGGATTCAGACCTTAGCTGTAGATCTAAATTTATCCTCAGGCTGACGATTTATAACCAAACTGCTTCATTCATGGTAATTCGTTAGCCAAAATATGGGAATGATTAACAATACCCACAAAATATTCAGCAGTACTTGCAGAAGGGTTCACAATGTCCCGATGGTTGTCAAAAATGTCTTCAGCTTTACCGAAATCTATTGAATTGTGTGTTAAGCCAAATGTCTGTGATATTTAAGGACTTTATAATTCTTCCTTCCATATTTGGTGGTGACTAACCCTAACCATTAAGCTGCGTACTGGACGTATGTTGAACATGACCATGTGAAACAAATACAAATGGAGAACGTAACATTGCATTCTCAGCGGGATGATGAAATAACTATAATATATAAAAATATTAAAAGAACTGGGATTTATAAAATATTTTCTTTAAACATACAAATGTTAGTAATTGCTATATGTGGGAATGTTTGTGTAGAGGTTGTCAGCTTTCCATTTCCTTTGTCGCACAGTGTCTTTCCAGGTGTGTTTAAGACTTCAACAGCTAAAATTCAAAATGTAAACACAGCTTCAGTCAGATTTTAATCTGCAGGCTTTGTGAGAGGATGAGACCTTTCCCTCCAGAGCTCTGTAACATTTCACACTGTGTTTCCTCTGGATTACTCTGCACCTTCTGGGACCTCCACTGGTATTTGCAGTGTATAAAACATGGAAGGATGCACAATTTAAATGAGCGTACAGATCTTTGGGTGTTACTACTCCTACATCAGTTTCACTTGGGTGGAGAGAGGAGTGAAATATTACAGGGGTTACTGGAAGTTCATGTGCTGATTTCTAAATTTCTTTAAAAGAAAATGTCACTAAAATGTTAAAGCCTCCCCAAGTAATCTCACAAACACCTCTGACTTGTTCTGGATAAATAAATAACGTGTCCGTGTATCCAGTGAAAGAATATGTGGAAAAAATGACCCTCTTTCATTCCCCTTGGCTTTTATTGCAATGTGGATTATTTTGTTTTTATAACTACATATAACACTGTGCCTGAAATACTTTTCAGAAGAACTTTAAACATCAAATGCAGTCACTTGAAATGTCTGTAAATATAGTTTTAAAGATATTTTATTATACTGGACGTGTTTATTGCAAACTGGACACTGCCTCAAGGTCGAAAACGTTCACTCATAAAGTGCTCCTTCACAAAAGAAATGAACAAGCTTGGATGGAACTCTTTACAGTCTAATACAATACAATACAATCTAATAATTCAATGTGCTTCATTAATTTTGATTTTTAAATGTATTTAAATATGTTCACATAATGGCTTTCACTGCCAATATGTGAACATATTGTAAAACACGTTCTCTTAGAGCAGGTCGTGAGATAGTCACTATTGATTTGTGTTTCTTCTATTGTACATTTTTGTGTGTTTGTAGACGCGATTTTTTTTTATATGTTCAAAATTTTCACCCTTTAAAGCGCAAAAACTCCAAATTTATACCATGAGGTAACCCCTCCACAGCGGTGGAGCAAATAATTGTTTAAATTATCACTAAAAGCTACTTTGTGAGATGTACGCATACAAAACAACTTAGATTTGGAATTTTTTTTTTTTTTTTTAAACTGCTTGCTAGGTTTGGAACACTATTGTAGCCACTTCTTTAAACTAATGTTTTAGGGCTGCAAGAGTGATGTTTCTCCTCTGGCGATTCATCAACATACTTCATTAAGACATGAGTAAATAATTATAATTATTATTATAATAAATTAGTCTCAGTTGTGCTATCATGACAGAATCTGAAAATTCCTGCTCCATGAATGCAAAGAAATTAATTGCTTTTCACTAGTTCATGTTTAGCAGGCTGAACTGTAACATAACTTAAAATGAAACCTCCCCCAAGTCTCTCAGGTTCCTCTTAACAGCCTGTTTAGTAACTTCTATGTTAAAGACAAGGGACAAATTTTCCACTTGGATTGAAAGAATGAATTCTTTTTCTTACATGTCCAGTGCCAACACATTTTTACTTACTCTTTACATACTCTCTTGCTTTGAGGTGGAATCTACTAATCACCAACATCATCAGCTATCTCCAACTCAACAGACTGCAACACAAACTGCACATAACGATTAATACTAAGAATAATGTTGGTTGTGCTAACATTAAAAAAAAAAAGAAGTTTTGTCAAACGAAGCTCGACTGACCAAAAGCAAATTTGACCATCAGGGAAAAACTATATTCAGCAGAGCCTGTACTCTGAAACTCTTTTCTGTGGTTTGGTTTTCGTGATCCGATCTGACTGCGATCTGTCTTTTCTGGCTGGCTAACGTTTTCCTCAGACAAACTGTGAGACAGACACAGACAGATAAGCTGTCTCACTTGGCAAAATACTGTGCTGAGTGTTTTGTTTACTTATCTGACCAGTTTTAAATTACTTTAAATGCTTATATTATGATCTAATGGTCACCAGATTCACATAGCCTAGCTAAGTTAAAGCTAGCTGTTTACCTATTGCATATATGCAGACTTGATGAAAAGAGAGTCAAACAAGCAGTTGTCTGATCAGGCTTGGAGGCTAAAGTTATTGCTGTCAAAATCCTGAGAACAAATTAAAGTGCACTAGCTGGCCAAATGAGTTCATTAGTTAATGTGTGCTGTGATCTTAACTATTGATTTCAGCTACTGTGTAATGGCTAACATTTCATCTCCAAAATGTTGGTCAGGGAATGACAGCTTCTCACTAATTCCATATTGTTGACCTCACAAAAAAGTTCTTTATTAATTTCACCTTTCAGCCTCCAGTTTGTGTTTTAGATTTGCTGCATGCCAACAGTATATATCTTCATAATCAGATTTTCCCATACAATAATTTAAAACACCTCATCAACATTACTGGTTCAGTATCTAAACATCATAAACAGTCTTTTCTACATCAGTGGCTGGTTACTGATTCAAGTGAAAACAGATGTTAAAAAAGGAAAAAGTACAGGTAGTAATTTCTTAATTTTTGCACACAATCGCAGTTATTTACATATTTTCTGACGGTGTTTTTCAAAGATACAGAGGACAGCTAAGTGTAATGACTTGGCTGCATTAAGAGGTGTTTGTAAGAAAAGGTTTGTAATCATCTTTCCTTTCAAGTAGATGAAAGAACAAATTCCCAGTTACCCATCTCCCTCGCACCCTTTAATCCTCTCATTACGAGGCTAATGCATCCATTTATGTCCTCATTTCAGGTGTGCACTACCGAAAGTCCTGTGCCTCATCTGGAGCTTGTCTTATCGCCTCTTCTGGCTACCAGCAGTTCTGCACCGGGAAGCTCAACTCGGTCTGCATCAGCTGCTGTAACACGCCGCTGTGTAACGGACCACGCCAGAAGAAGCGTCCCCAACCATCTGCTGCCATCACCCTTAACACGCCACGGCTTCCTGTGCTTTCTTTCTACATCATCGTCCTACTTTCCTCTATCCTGTGCTGACACACCTTTGCTAAGATGTGTGTTGAAACAAACTGAAACTGTACAAGCTCTGTCATACATGCTTTGAAATGTATACAAGAGAAGGCTTTTTACAGCATTTGTTCTCCTGAGTCCTCGGTTTCTGTTGCAACAAAAACAACACAGCAGTGGACAAAGTTATCACCATGTGTCATGTCGCAAATATGGGTAAGATGAGGTGGAGGACAGTGCTGTGGATAAAACGGCTTCCAGCAGATGGTTCATGAACATTTGTCTTGATTCATGTACGCTGCAAGGTGGAAGAAGGCAAACAGCATCAAAGATAGCGTGTGTAATTTCCAGAATAAATCTCTTATTTCTGCTCTATGAATACCGTTACCTGGGGGAAAAAACAAATTTTGTATATTCATCAGTGTATTCATCAACTGAAACAAAACATGTATGACATCTACCAAATGAACATGATTTCTTTAACCTCTTGGCATCTACCATGCTGTTAACAAACCACTTACAGGTGTGGTTTGAATTGGGTTGGAGAAGAGGATGTTACCTTTAGTCAAGGTCAATTCTTTATATGGGCTTTTGCCTTAAAGTTCTATTAAAATGGTATAATTTGAACCAAACATGTTCAAATTCCACATAAAGGTCACTACTGACCTTTTGGCATTGAGAGGTTAATGATAAATGATAAACGAATATAAAATGATAGAAAAACATTTCTTTTAATTTTAACAACCATTTCAGCCTCTTAGCAGGTGTTTTACATAGAGAAAGAAGCCCATGTTGGCTTACACAGCCTGGCCAAGATCTTGTACTGATGATGGCAGAATAACCGAATTCCTCTCCAGCATATCCCAAAGATTCTCAGTGGGTTAAGATCTGGATTCTGTAGTGGTCAATCCATCTGCGAAAATGATGTCTCATACTCCCTGAACCCCTCGTTCGTTTCCTTAAGGCTACACAGCTCTTTGGTCCTGCTCCCTTGTGTACTCTAAGCACTGTGGGAGTGGACTGCTCTGATTTCACCGAACATTTAACTGATTGCCGATCATGATCATTCAAGGTTCTTTTCCAGCCACATTTCTTCCTTGGAGATGACCGTTCACCACTGTCCTCCCAGGTTGTTGTTTTTTTAACACATACTTAGCTCATTTTTAGGCAGGCCAATAATTTGGCCATTTTGAAACTGAGTAACATCATTTCCACAACCATGGGATCTGTCCTTTCGTTGGTTAAGAAAAAAGAAGCTACTCGCTGCACCAGTTAGGGTTCAGTAACCTGTTGCTGCAGTAATTTTCCTATTTGCTCAGTCAAATCCAGGTGGTGACTTTTTGTTGGCCAGGTAGTGTATGTTCAGTATCTTCGGGTAGCTAAAAACCATAAAACCATTATGCAGTAAGTATGTAGTAATGAGGGGGGCTGAACTTGTGACTGACCAGGACGATAAGAATGAGACTTTAGAGAGCTGAAGAAGTCATATAAATCTTCTTAACACACCAAGCCTTGACTCCGCTTAAAAGTCTAAGGTCGGCTGTAATTTAAATCTGTTGCCATATTGAGTTTATTTTAAAGATTGAGATGAGCAGTCACTCTGTGCAAACATCTATGTGCATACTAATGATACAATAATAAAATCTGCAAATATTTACTTTGAATCTAAGCAGAAAAAGTAATTACTTAACTTAAATTTACTTTATAAATTTAAATACTCTACAGCTGTGATGGAGCTCAGCATTCAACCTGAAGATGGCTGCTCTTTAACAAATGGTTTAAACTTTAAAACTGTGACTCTGTTTTTGACCATTGCTGAAGTATACAGAGTGTGATTAATGCTATTTTTGTGTTGGTAATAATGAATTTGTTTTCAATAATGAATGAGGTCATTTAAATGCATGCACCCCTCTCTTTTTGGGGACGCTCGTATGGATCCTGCTGCTTTAGGTCAGTGGTTTTCAGACCTGTTCTGGCATGCCCCATACCCCACAAGTTTTACAACCCTCAACATTTTTATCTGAATAAGTATATTATTAAAATAAAGGTAAACGTGGCATTAGCATACTCTTAATTCAAATTAGTTTCATTTTGTATTTTCCCCTGGCTCTGCGTCCCACAGTTTGAGAACCACTGCTTTAGGCAAAGGTGCAAATATGTGATACATTTTAAAGACTTCTCAAATAGCTGCAGGTAACAAACACAACTTCAGCACCTCAGGATTCTTAGCAGTAATGTCCTGACCGAATCCTCCTGGCATTGTCCGGAGTTCATGTATGAAAACCTCTTAGCTAGTTTAGGCCTCTAAACGAAACAGTAAGTAAAAATTAAAATCATTCCAAATGAGACACAAAGATGGATGCAGCCACTGCAATGTGACCCATTGGACAATTTATGGCCCAGTTTATCCTTCTTTTTGGCTTTAATGGGACTGTAACTTACAAAATTAACATCATGTTGTAAAAAGTAGCGACTGAGGCCATAATGTCATCAGGAAATCGTTTTTTACTGTGGTCCTTGATAAGGGGTCAAAAACCTGTGAATGTTTTGTCCAGTTCCTCCCCGTGGGGTTAATAAAAAATAAATCTGTATATGGAAATAAATATACTAAACACATTGGTGAATTTACAAGTTTGTGGACAGATTTTATCTCTTTTGCTACCAACAGGTCTTTTTACTTAAAACTAATTTGATTTTTGATTTTCCTTCACTTTACAAATGTTCTCTTTAGTGGTTAATAAAAATAATTAAGTAACTTAATTTTTATTATCCTAGTTCTATAACGTAATAAATTCAACATAAACGTGGCATCATTGTAATGAAAATGCAAAGTTAAAAGATCAAATAATCATACACAGTCACTGCAGACTAGTTTTTCATTAATTATACCTATTCATAATGTTGATATGCTCGTTTACCACGCTGCTCCCTTGTAATAATAAATGCTGCTGACCCCTGTCTTAGATCAGGGAAACAGAGGGCCATTTTTTCATACACTTCAATACAGCGTGACTTCTTTTTCCAGTCAGCCATTAAAAATAATGCCGCTTTGAGGCACGTCCTGCCCTTTTCAGACCTATTCACTCTATCGTGAAACCTCAGATTCCTGGTTGAAAGTCACGTCTTTGTGCCACTGCCTCCCCGCTGTGTCTGCCTCGTTGCCTAATGACATCAGAAACAGTTGTGTTTGTTTCAGGAAGGGGTCGCTTCAGCCAGTTTGGGTCATGTAGTTCTTACTGTTTCGGCCACGCCTCTGTGTTTTGTGCTCTGTAATGTTTACAGGAAAATGTTGGCACTAAAATGTGGAAAAATTGTGAGTGACAGTTCAGAGGGTGCGGTGTGTTTATCACTATAAATAAAAAGCTGTTTGTTTGTTGGTAATTATCTTACTGTCACAGTGATTTGGAAAAAAGGAGGCCAGCACTAGCTCAGCTTTCTAGGCTGCTCCAAAAAAATATCCCAAATCTAATCCAGTTGACTGTGAGATGCAGTTAAAAGCCTGTTAAATAATAAAAAAATTTAATTAAATACACACTGCACTGACTCTTCTCACTGACTTTACTGAAATTTAGTCAACTGCATACAAACAAGGATCCATAGACGGAAACAAATACTTAAGTTAATCAATGTGTTTGTTATAGTGCATATAAAATCATCACAGAGACATAAGAGCTGAGATAAGGCTGTTCTCCTTGGGATAAAGTCAGACATGGCTGGCCATTCATCTCAGGAGCCGGGCAGGTAGATGCTTAGATGACTAGATAAATTTAGAAAAGAAATTTTAGGATATACACAAGCCAGCTTCATAAATGTCCTTGATAAAATGGCCAATTTAGACTTTAATGGAGCAGTACGATGACTGATGGATGCAGGAGAACAGACAAGAATACAGATCGAGAAAGGCTTACACATCAGCATGCATACCTCTGTAGACACCTGGGGCGAAGCATGTGATGTAGCAGGTAATGCAGCAGGCTACACAGAAAGCAGAATGATGTTATAGTTTGTTCAATGGAAATATTCAGTTTCTTTTGGATATTTGATGCACACAAATTATAAGAACTTAACTATGTATTTATGTTCTTCTGTAGTGAGCTGAGTCTAACCTTTAAGTGAAAAGGCTGTATATGTCAATGAGCTGTTCTGATGTTTTTAAAAAATGCATGCATTTGTGAATATATGCTGCCCGAAACATTAATCTGCCTGTACTAGGAAGCAAAAACATTTCTGAATCCATTTCACCTGCTTTGGTGCAAATCAAAGTGACAACAGGTGCATTCAAGAGGAAACGAGATGACCCCAAAAAAGGAGTAGTTCAAAGTTCAAAAATGAGTTGCATAGGTTCATTTATTCCAACATAAAAATGTATCTAAAATATGTACATACCTGCACATTACAGAGTAAACAAATGAAATAATTAGGGGCCCAATTTAATCCTGAGTCAGCACAATTAAAGTTTCACAGTTTCTCACGTTTACAGCACAAAAACCAAAAGATTTCCCAACTTAACTCAGAGTGTGAATTATCTCTCTGTAATCGAGCTGGGTCGTGAACTTTGCTATATTTACCGCATTTTGCCAAATTATTCCGGGTCTAAACCGACTCCCCGTCAGGTCTAAGCATCGGTGAGGTTTGGCTTTTTAAGATGTTTTTAGACACAAGCTACAAAGGTTAAACTGAATGTGTTAGTCTACTGTGAGCGTTCACCATTAAATATAAATGTAGAAACAGTCTAGAGTTAGTAGAACTAAGTTTAAAAAAAGTTTTCTAAAAAAAAGTCACAGTGTTCTGATTCAACACTGGAGCAGAATTCACAATTCTAAGTGCTTTATATTTGAATTCAGCTACTGGCCTTTCACTTATCTTAAACATTAATTAACTACTTAACTTACACCTCTGGTATAAAAACTATGGACGGAACCACTGGGGACATTATTCTTTATTAATTATAAAATGCACTTAATGTTTTACTCAGTATGACCTAAAACTAGGTCATAAGGTCATCAGGAAAGTGTGGCCATTGCTGGCCATTGAAAAGAACGCAGGTTTTTGTGTCGACTTCAGCTGCATCCATTTTTTTCATGTCATCAAGCATTACAACCAAGATCCAAATAACTATTCCAGATTAGCCAAAGACTGTGAGGTGTTGGCAAGTCAATATTAACCCCATTAGAACCCCAATATCACTGCATCAAAACACTTTTTTGATCAAAATGCATGCACTCCTTTTTTCTAAGTTACTCATTTCAACCACCGGATGTCTAGTTTTATTTTTAATTTCTGATTATAGAATCCAATTTTGACGACTCCTTGTTTTGGGACCTCTCACCCTTGTTGAACATATATGGAAAGCCTGAGCTGGATAGAGGATCATTAAGACCCAGATGCCATACAAGGGATTAAAAAGCAGAGCTAGGCTTGTTGTGGTTTGCAAAGCAGCTTGCAGCAACTGTGCTAAGGCTAAATACTCTAAATACTAAATATGATTTCAGATTAACAGATGGATGTGACCTTGCGTTGACATCATGGCCTGCCATAGCTAACAGTAGGGTTAATCAATGTTAAAAATCATTTTACAGCAGTTCCTCTTCTTGAAGGTTGGTGATCATAATGTGTCCTTCAGTTTCATCTGTGGGCCAACATTTTTTTTTAAAAATCCCCTCTCTGGAATGCAGAACACAAATTACAAACACAACAACTCATCGATACAAAACACAAAATATTCAAGTGCTTGAACCCTCCAGTCTGTACCATTAATTTTAACTGAAGCTCTGGGGTTTTCTTGAGCATTTAAAATTCTGTATTATTTTTTAATCATTATCACTGGAGTTAAATGTCCTTTGGAGACATCCTGTGCCATGTTTATTGTGTATACAATAAACATGGCACAGGATATCTGCTCCCTGAATACTTGTTACTGCACCCATGGATAAAGCAGTTTCTCCCATTAACTCGCACAACAGGCTATATTTCTGACTCTGAAGGTACATTTCTATTCATGAGCTCTAAGGTTTGCTCTTCAGTCTGTTTAATGGACGTCTGAGTATCTGTGCCCAGTCCCGAGTCATCTTGCGACTGAAATGTCGTAAAGGGTGGAGGCGTTTCCTCTTGGGCGACGGTGGAGCGACTCAACCTATTTCGACGCAGTGACTTCAGCAGCAGGGGGCGCTGAAGGGACTGCTTGGGGGCAGCCCTGGAGTACTGCAGGGTGGACTGGTTTTTATGCGTGATGGTAAGGTGACACCGCAGAACCTGCATGAACACATCCCTGAACTGCCTGGAGGAGAGGTTGTAGAGGAAAGGGTTGAGGACAGAGCTGAGGTAGAAGAAGGTGTCAGCCACTGGGTGGAGGATGATGTAGCTCCGGAAGTAGGTAATGGTCCAGTTGGATTTGGGCATAGCGGCCATCATAAGACGGCGAATCTGGTTGGGAAGCCAGCATACCATCAAGGATCCAACAATGAGAACTAAAGAAAAATACAAAAAGAATAAATATGAGAGAAGTGATGACTTTTTAAATTCTCTCGTGTCTGTCAATATTATATAATAATTTAAGCAAAGACAGGAAACAAGAGAAAACATTGTTTGTTAAAAAGAAAAGACGTTTAATCAAACTTACTCAAAGGAAGGGTGACGAACTAAAACACCGCCGATATTCTTTAAACAGCTTTATTCTTGATATTTTGACTTTATTCATAACAGTTTTTCACCTTTATTCCCAAAAAAGTATTTCAACTTTACTCCTGAAATGCAATCCCAATTCCAAAAGAGCTGAGACATAATTAAAAACAGAACGCAACCATTTCTACGTCTCATAAATTCATATTTTATTCACAACATAACACCAATCAAAACCGAGAAAATGCAGCTGGTATTTTATCTATGCATTGCAGTTATATTAATAATTATAATTTAATTATACAATTTAGTGCATTTGTGTCAAATTCTTTTAGAGGACAACTTTAATTATTAGTTATGTAGCTTGGTTAAACAATGTATTTTTATATATTTATGTAATTTTAGAAATCTGTCAAAAATTTATATAAAACTAAAAATTATATTATTTATTAGGGAAACCTTTTTATGCAAATAAATACAGTAAACTTATACAAATATGTTATATTACATTATATATAATAAAAAACAAACAAACCAAAAAAAACCCCCAAAAAACCTGTGATTTCTTCTGCCTGCTTCCAGTTTTGACTTTTTCTCCCGCTACACCAGCGCTGATGTGGAGGTCTGAGTGGTGACACCTACTGTTCGGGAGAATACTGCAGCGAGGGCATCAGCGCTGATGTAAACGGTACGTAGCTGTGACGACGTCACCATTTAGGTGCAAAGTGGTGAATGCGATGAACATAAATGGCCGCTTAATTTGTTCACCAACCTTGTCAGTAGTAAAATAATATGTGAACCAGCATCAGTGTTAGTTTTTGTCTTCATCTTGTGAGCTGGTTGTTTACATTAACACATTATTAGCTGACTCCATTTCTAAAGCAAATGTTAGCCGGCTAGCTAACATAAGCTTCACATCGTTTGGATCTTAATGGATCGACCTGCACTTTCACACAGAAATCAATCCACAAACTGTGAAAGTCATGGGAGGTTTCTTATTTTAAGTTAGGTTACAGTCCGTTCACACGTCAGCAATAAAATGACATTTAATAAAATGTAAACATTTACAGAGAGCACATTTAAGTGAAATATCTGAATACACCACTGTCATTACTCACAGCTTGTCATTCATGTCTGAGTCATGCACTGAACTCTCTGAAAGGACAAACACACCCTCGGTCTCTCTTCTGCTGTTTATCTGTTTCCCTGCAGTGTTTTTAATGGGGATTACGCTGCGACCAAACAGCCTTTCAGCATTCACAAAATTATCTGACCTGAGACAAACGCTTCCTGCTGAGGAGCACAAACATAAACACATTCATGTATAACGCCATGTCCAAAGTTGCTGGGTGGGGGAATCATCCATGCTGATATTATTAAGAGATGAAAAGAGAAAAACAACCAGAGAAAAATCAGTCTCTGTGTTTCTTACATGCAGACTAAATGCACTCATTAGTGTTTGTTTATAAAGGTTCAGGTTCAGTTTAATGCTAATCTCAAGTGTCAGTGAGCTTTGATCCCTTGCAGCCTGTCTTAAGGTTTGCCAGTGATGCTAGAGAGTTTATAAAGAGACGCCAATAGTTCAAAATAAAAACATCAAGGGCATTTCCTGAGAAAACCTGACAGAAATTTGGGAATTCTGGCAGCCTGAAGTGCATTTTAATTGGCTTTTTAGGTCGAAGTGCCTCTATTTTATATCCCATCTTATCTTAGACTAAAAACATGAGCACCTGAAGCATGTGTCTTGTTTTTAAAAAAAATCTGCATTAACTGATCTGTCACATTTACAAGCCAAAAAAGTGAAAATGAAAATATGTTGTTTGTTGTTTTTATAGCCTAGCCTCAATGTATGGCAATGTCAGTCTGTCCTACAGACACCAAGGTTTAATGAACCAAAACTACAAACTAAAATTAGTCTGAAAAGACATTTTACTTCACTGAAACTTTACTTTTTAAAACAACAATAACTAAAATTGCATTGTGAACTCAGAAAAGTACATTTTAATTTCAAAATGACCAAATTGGTTATCGCAACCAGTTTAGGGAGACCCTGATAGGTGAGTCAGCTGCTTTTAAATCATGATGTTTATGTTTTAATATCTATTCTGAACTCCTGAAAAACATGTCCATATTATGATAATTAACACAATTAACAGAACAAAATAATCAACACAAACCAGAAATGTTTGCGTCGCATTTTTCGGTTTGGGTCACACGCTTCAGGTTCACCACAGCGCAGAGAACAGCTGGACAGAGTTTGCAGACAAGTCTGTTTCTTCCATTTAAACTATGACCGCAGCAGTATGCTAGTGACCAAAGCTAGGGGAATGCACATTTTTCCCTAGTGACGGGTGGTGACCAGGGGGTCACTTAGCCATCAACCACTCACAACAGCTCCAGGAATACTCGCTTTTCCATGCAACCGGTGGTTGGTCATTGACCAGTTTTGAGGCCACGACCACCATGTTTGTCACGTCGTCAAGTAGCGATCATCTGTCTGCATGCTAACGTTGAAGTGCCTATAACTGCTGACCTTGTAGTACCATATCACCCTATTAGAGCACTTCGCTCTCGCACTGCAGGCTTACTTGCTGTTCCTAGAGTATTTAAAAGTAGAATGGGAGGCAGAGCCTTCAGTTTTCAGGCCCCTCTTCTATGGAACCAGCTTTCAGTTTGGATTCGGGAGACAGACACTATCTCTACTTTTAAGATCAGGCTTAAAACTTTCCTTTTTGCTAAAGCATATATTTAGGACTGGACCAGGTGTCCCTGAATCCTCCCTTAGTTATGCTGCAATAGACGTAGGCTGCCGGGGGATTCCCATGATGCATTGAGTTTTTCTTTTCCAGTCACCTTTCTCACTCACTATGTGTTAATAGACCTCTCTGCATTGAATCATATCTGTTATTAATCTCTGTCTCTCTTCCACAGCATGTCTTTATCCTGTTTCCTTCTCTCACCCCAACCGGATAAAGACA
>VVHJ01063924.1:7645-27780 GCA_015107715.1 Tylochromis polylepis
TAGAAAAAAAAAAAAAAAAAAAAAAAAAAAAAAAAAAAAAAAAAAAAAAAAACCGAAAAAAGAAAAGAAGGATAAAGAACCAGAAAAAAGAACCATATTTAGAGTGTTATATAAAAAAGTCCTATTCCTACTCTGTGCCAGCCAATTGTCTGATTGACAGTTGGCTTCAGAGTTCCCTACAAAGGTGAGTTATACAACTTCTTCTTTCAACTTGTTGACTAAATCGGGCATCACTGTACTGGTCAAATAATACCTCAAAGCACATTTTTATAAAAGTGCACAAAAGAGCCTGTGGAAGAAAGCAGTTAAGAAAACAGAGTTGAGGTTTTAATTTTGGCAGTCAAGAAAGCCTGGCAATGTCAAATCTTATTGATAGAACAACCGAGGAAATGTATTTGTTGTTTTGCTGTTGTTTTGATTTCATATTCTTTTTTTGTTAATCATAGGTATGTATGTTGATGCCAGTATTTCTTAAGTGTTTTGTGTGGGTTTATTAGTAATATCATTTGTTTGTTGTTGTTGTTAATGTGATTCTCCTAATGACAGTGCTGTATCAGTGGGAGGGAAGGGAAGGACTGGCCTGTTTGTTGCTGAGCTTGTAAAAGAATGGCTGAACATGCACCTGCCATCTCTAGAGATACTCATTAAAGAGGAGCGATGCCAAGTCCCAACATCTCAGTTCCCCTTGCAGACACGGTGGAAACTGTACACACACTGTAGTTATACACACCTATGCTCGAGCACGCACTAAAGTACACACATCTTTGGTAATCAAAATGGGATTTTTTTTTCTTTCCTTTGGTGAGATTCTAATTTACCGTTAACATTTGCCAATTCCACAGAAAGAAAATTAAACGTTTCTCTCCACATTCGCTCCCCAGCTGCAGTGAGAGTAAACGGTGGGAATGCAAGTTAAGGTGTGAAATTACAACCTAGCACCATCTCCACTTCTCCAACTCAAAAACCAGGACAGCAGTTAATGCCGTAGAGTACTGACTCACCTTATTATCATTAGCTATTTTCAGAAACTTCCCCAAATGTATACTGATTGAACAAGAAGAGATAAAAAAGAAGTATGTATGCTTGATTTTGTCTATAGCTCTGCCCCTGTGGGCAGACATGTAGATTGATATTGGCAGATCAAAGGATCTTGAGTGGATAGTGTATAAAGAGGGAAATGAGATGTGCACACACAAATGCCAGTGGCGGCAATGAGATCACACCTCCAGTCACAATTTGCATCTATTAGATGTGGCACTTTTAATCTCCTTTTAGTCCTGCTACCACATGGCAAAACAAGGATGTAAATATGTCCACCTCTTCATTATCGCAAGACACTCTATAAACAACCGTGTCGTATTGAAATAAACTTATTGTATATAAACTTAAAGAGAGGCCCTGAGCATGCACGTGCAATTTGTGTAGAGTGTGTTTGATAGTATGTGGTCGTGCTCTTTTGTGAGTGGACAAGATGAAGCAAAGTGAAAAGAAAGAAAACTGTGAATTTTTAACTGCTGCGGTTAATTGGTCTGCCAGGTGTTCAGGCTTCCTGTCGCTTCTCTGCACTACTTCACCACAACCTCCTGTTTGGTCTCAGTGAATTAGAGAGACCTCTTGCTGAGTCTGTCACCCCTGTCTTTTGCTGTCACTCACACATTTCACATCTCTCTTGAACTTGAGTTCAAGTTCTCTTGAACTCCTCTCCTCCCCTGTTTAACTTCCCTTATCTGTTTTTTAAAGCTTCTTGTCTCATTCCCCCCCCTCTTGAATCATTTGTCCCATGTCTTTGATTTCCTGCTCAAAGCCAGGAAATAAAAGGTTAGGCACTGTGATATTTTTTTTTTTTTTTTAGCTGGCTGGTTCCGGTGTGGCCTGCTTTAAGCTTGTCAAATGACCTCTTTAAAGGTTTCACAGGAAGAGCCACTGATGAAAGAACAGAAGATGGCATTTGTCTCTAACAAAAGCTATGCGTCAACATTTTCCCAGCATTTCTATAATTTTCCATGTCATGCCTTGTCTTTTGACAGCATATTTTAACATCTTCAAATGATGAAACAAATTATAAGTCTGAACGTGTCTGAGTGTGTGCTGTGTTTCAGTTTTCTTTTAAAATTTTTTTTTGAATCTTTCAAAAGAAATACAATATCCAGGGTTGTTTTCAAAAGCCATTTTCACCACTGAATTTTATTCACATTAAGGGTTGCAAAGAAGAGATTGATCCCAGTCTCCTTCTGTCTTTGGGTTTTCTATGATCAAGAGGAGTGCCAAAAAAGACTAAGACAAAAGGAAAGAGATGAGATACAGAAATGGCACTCAGAGGTTAACAGTGTGAGGAATAAGAAGATAATGCCAGGATATTCCTTAGAAATGTCTGCGCTTTTTCATCTGTTTGTGAGCATGTGAATGTATGTGTCTGTATGGGTGTGTGCTTCTTTTAAAGAGTGAGCAGATGGTGAAAGCTTCTTTTTTTTAAGGACAAGAGAAGTTTAGTAAAAAAGGCCTAGAAGTGGCCCAGTAGAATATGACTGCTGTTCAATTCATTAAAGCTATATATGCTAGATAGCTAGCACTGATTCTCTAAATTAGCACTAATTCTCTAAAAGGGTACTACTGGATCGCTTCAGAAGAAGCAGTCTCAATGAGATGACGTAATTAAAAGTGCTAGTCAAATGTGAAATGGTGGACTATAGACAGACAGACAGACAGCTCAGTGCCCTCTGGCCAGTAGTGGTCATTTGGTGACGATGACAATGTAAACCTTGCCCTATTCCCATATCCATCCCAGACTAGTTCACCCTGAAAACGCCATATCTAATATTGACTCATTTTAGCATGAAACTTTAATAAGCTGTCAGATAAGGGAGCCCAGCCAGACATGGTCCAAAAATGGTATATCCGGCTTCAAATTATTGGACTTGTTCCTTGTTTTTTTCTTTCACCTATGCACATTTGTCTTTCACTTTCCCTTTCCTTTTCTTACATTCCCCTAATGTATGTCTCTGTAATATTTCATAATCGGGTATGCATTTCTTCATCTGATGTTCTCTTCACATTACAGTTTCATCCCTCCTTTGGTTGAGTTTCAGCTTTTCCCTATTCTCTCTATTTCTGTGCTGCTACTCCACCTCTCTTTTCCTTTGTTGTCTGTCCTCCTGCTGTCATCTGATTGATGCCTTTGCCAGTGTGCTACGTACTTCATTACTCTGATTTTACCATGTCTCAGGTGGGCTTTGCACTAGGGGAGACTGTGAAGAACTAGAAATGTGTCAGTGGTGGTTGGGGGCACAGTGTCCTACTGAGCAAATAAAATCACCCAAATAGCATCACAAAATTGCCTCCTGTCAGTGCTCTGTGACAGCAGAAAAAAAGAGTTGCTTGGAGACCATTCTAGGAAGAATGGTAAAGACAAATATTCACATAGACTGGGGAGGATCAAAGGACTGACATGGCGTATGGCAGCACCATACACACCATCCTCTTGGACACACAAATTATATCCTGAAAGGATTTACAGATAGCAGAAGTGATACAGTATATTTTGGATTACTTTAGACTCCATATTCCACAATGAGATTAACCCTTGCTGCATCTGTTAAAGTATGTTCTATGGAGCGCTCAGTACCAGGGAATTAAAAAGGGGGAAAAAAAAAAAAGTAGCCAGACTTGTGTGCAATGTAATTATGGAGTTAGTTGAGCTCCACCACTCTCTTATCTCCTCTAGTGGGACAAGAGCCACATGAATGGATCCCTCTGTTCCACTTCCTCTCCAGCAAGCACCAAATCACTATCAGTAATAGATTTGCTCTTTATCCGTTCTTCCTCTCTGTTTCGCTATCTCACACACACTCACTCTCTCTCTCTTGCTCTCCACTTCTTTCTCTCCAGCTGCGTTCACTCGTGAAGTCTGTATCACATCTTGATTCATATATCTGTTGAAAAAAACGACTGAGGTTCTCACACATAGATGTGTGCTATCAGAAAGCTGCAGCTCGACTCTTCTGAAAAACAGGACCGTTTGATCTGCAAATGCTCAAAGTGTCAGTAGGGAGTTAAATACAGTATAATGCATTAGGTGAGACATTGTTTATTGCTGCACCTAGATGAGCTGAGCTGATAAATAATTCTGAGTGTCGAGGGAAAGTGTTCTGCAATTTTGCAGTCTAACAAATTTCCAAGCATTTTTACTCAAGCACTGTTTGTTAGCGTAGGTAGGAAAATCTCTGAGCTCGCTCTGCCACTTCAATCTCTATGATCAAGCAGCACTTTACAGCATAATTTCCCCATCATGACTTGTTCACACACTATATGAAAAACATTAAATTGCACACGAGAGCATCATAATGATGTGTGTGCCTTAACTTTAGATGACTGTTTTTATTTATATACCTGAGCCATGAAGAAACTGTAAAAGAAATGTTACTCTCTTGTAAGCAGCCAAAATGCTCAATTAACCTCTACAGAAAATTCAGTTATATGAGGATGAGGACCTGTGATGTATAGACCAAATGTGATGAATCATTTAGAGAATATACAATATATACTGCTTTTAACTACTCAAGGGAGTTTATGTGTGTTTGTGTGTATGTGTCTGGATCTTTCTTTGCAAGGCCTGCTTGTGCATTCAATGGGAACAAAATCACAAATGGACTGTGAATTTGGTGTTTACAAAAGCCCACACTGCTGTTTTGCCTCGTTCTTTCTGCTGAGGACAGCAATGGGTGTCAAACCGTAGTGGAGTTTGACATCCTGACGCTGCTTGAATCTCAGGCCAGAGGCTGTCAATTCACTGAGAAGGAGAGGGAGGCTCAGTGCCTCATTTGAGGGCTTGTCTGTTTGACATCGCTTTTCCCTCGCCATCTGACTACATTATCTCTATTCTCATGCAAAACCTGTATAATTCTGTCATTCACAGCGTACAACCACTGCGCTTGTATGATTATGTTTCTGTGAGTGTGTGCATTTCAGCATTTGCACAAACTAAAAGTGGTGAGACCCATGAAGTATTAACACAGCGGTTTCATTTAGGGAAGAATCATAATGAAGCATCACTGCATGTCTTCCAGCACCTCTGCAGGATTTCCATCTAAAAAGAAAATAGTAGGGAGGAGAGGTAGAAGTGACTCTGGACATGTATTTCTTTGACATTTGGCTGACTTACCTGTCATTTGAAATTTCTGTAGTGGATGTCTTCTTGCTTCACTGACTGTATGAGAAGGAGTAGGTCAACTGCAGTGCCTGACATTCTTTGCTTTAATTAGAAGTCATCTGGTCACACAACACTTGAGTATTTCAAACTCACAGGTAACTTGCTGTATTTTCACACACACATAGTGTCACAGCCATACCAAATTAAGTGGTTATTCAACTGACAGCTTCTTTTCATATTAACTTCATCAGTGCACAGTGTACATTTTTTGTACAAAGCTACACACACACACACACACATATAGTTAATCTTTCTTTTTTTTATTACCTGTTACATTTGAACAGCTTTTTTTCTTTTAAAAGATTTAGATGGGAGTGTATTACATTTGCTTAGCCGAGTGACTAGAAGCGATAAGATTCTGCTGGGTTCTAAGCAGCAGCTGCTTATGTAACAAACACAAAATCATCATTTCAGTCCAAACCGGGAATTTTACTGTCCACAGCAACTGATTAAACATAGTTTACAGTGCGTAGTAGGAGCTGGTTGAATTCTAATTAATAGTGATAATTCAACTAAAATTTTAACACTAAATTGGTGGACCCTCTGGCCACTCCATGATCTTAATTTGCTTCTTCTTTAAGCACTTTGCTGCCTTGGTGGCATGTTTCGCATCCTGGAAGACTCATCCACAACCTAACTTCAGTGTTCTGGTAGAGGGAAGGAGGTTCTCGTCAGCTTCTTGCTGATGGTCTTGCAGCTTATTCCAGGGTTGTACAGCTCTACAATCTTGTCCCTGGCATCCCTTGACAGCTCTTTGCTTTTACTCATACTGGAAAGAGGTTGGAATGGAAGCAGCTGGAATTCTGTGGACAGGTTTGCTTTATACACATAACAAGTTGAGATCAGCCGTGTCTGTAATTGACTAATTGATCGTAATCTGTATGCCACATGGGCACACAGTCAATCTGTGGGAGCTGAAAACTCTGGCTGGGTTGTAGGAGATCAAATATAGAGTGTGATAGAAAATAACGAAAAGCATAACAGGTACACTTAAAATACAGTACCCAGGGAGTAAAGCAAATGCCGTACATCAATATGTTTGGCTAGCAGCTAATCGCTGAAAAAATGAACTGACTTCGCTCATGATCAAAAAGTTGCAAGTGCATCAACAGAAGACAAAACAAAGACAGACGTAATACTGATGTAATGCAGACTTTCACTGCAAGTCTAAATTCCTGCATCTGGTAAGCTGTTATTGAGCCAAGTTTGGGTCTGAATTTCTTATGTTTCTTTTTGTGCATTCAGTTATTTACTAATTTATTGCCTAGTAGGCTAAGTTGGATAGAAAAAGTTAAGAAACGGGGCTGGTTGTAATAGCCTTTAGCTTCATTGCACACGGCTTCCTCTTGACTCCATACAGCTGCTACAATTCTTCATCAGCTGCCTTGTGTCCCGTCATCTACCAAGCGCTGCTCTCAACACAGTTTTCCTGGGAGATCATACCTGTTTCCTCAAGAGGCCTATGCCAGAGCATGCATTATAAGTGTGGATTGGACTGAGATGCCATTCTCACAATTACACTTGAGAATCAAAATGATTACTGTAAAATACTTGCATATTATTGTTTTAGCATGTGATTTACTGATAAGACAAATGGAGCAAAGTTAGTGTTAGAGAATAGAAAGCTGTTAATTGAAATCAAGGAACAGGGAATGAGCCGATGTGTATGCACGTCATATTTGTCTCAAGTTGCACTGTCAAACAAATTGTCTGTCAGCTGATAATGTAATAACACAGCCGAACAAAGCATTCACTTCAAAGCCATGACAAGAATAGGATGAGAAGAAGAGATGGGTTAGCTTAATTTTTATTCCTCATTTAGACAGTTTATATCAACAATGCTTCAGCCTAGATAAGAAATAATGTAGTCAAATAATGTGTCCAACTGTTGGTTGAGCTATGCACGATTCAAAGAAAATGAACACTTTTTCATCCTGGATAAATTATGGAAAAAGGTTTTATTTGCATTACAGAAATTCAAGGATATATTTATATATTCAGCAGCTGAATAAAATATCTGGTGTAGGAATGTTTTTTTTATATTGAATATGAAAGGAACAATTTCAAATGGAATGTAATAGTTTCAGTCTAACCTTCTGGTATGAGTTTCCAAATTAAAATGTCTTTCCCCTACTGTTTAGGTTAAGCTTTTTAAGCTCACCTGTGGGCAGAAGTGACTTTGACTCACATTGCACGTTGTGTTTTGTCAATTCACTTAAAAAGTCTGGCAACATTGAAGGATCGGTTTGAAAAGTGTAACAAACTGAGCGAGCAGTGTGAAAGGGGAAAAAAAGTGAGAGGAAAGCTTGGTGGATTTAGCTTCCCAGATATATGCAGATGGGTGACAATGAAAGGAAAAAAAGCAATAAAATGTTCACATTATAATATTTCTTTAGTTTTATTATCTGCCTGTAAATATGTATTATAAAACTCAGTTCCATGAAAAGACTAATTACAGTACGTGTCAGAATTTGGCAATTGCAATGTAATAGATTAAAAAGTATATTCAGTCCTGTCACTCAGGCGTTGGAACCATTTCTCAGTAAAAAAAAAAAAATAATAATTCAAAAATAGTAATTCCTTTATGTCTCTTACTCAAAAGCAACTTTGGTTTAGTGATCACTGTAGGAAAAATACTGTGTACTCTCACACTGTTTTTTAGATATTTGCATATGGAGTTGGCATCATGATCACCACACATTTTGTGAGTCATACGTAGTACAGTAGGGATCAAAAGGTGGCTTGTACAGTGCAGTAATGATGGGTAATTTCTTCAAAATTAACTTGATAGAACATGTTTTTCTTTCGCTGAACTTGCAAGGTTTCCAAACCCTGGCAGATGGAGGTGATCCTTCTGCTGAGAAACAGCAGAGGATGGCTTGAGGCGGAACATTCACCTTTGACATGGTGAATCTATTATCCTAAATACATCAGGATTTTTACTGTAGGCATACATCTCTTGCTTAACTACAATCAAGAAGCAGCAGTTGTACCCATTCTGGCTGGTTAGACTAAAGTAAGCTAAACTAAAGTAAAGCAGTTGAGCATTATTTCATCCATATTTCTTTTTGGTTTACACTGAATGTGTTGTTTTGTGGCCTCACCTCTGCCTTTTCACTGCTGTTTGATTGAATGAAACTTCAAAGAGATCTCGCCTGGAGACATGAAGATAGGAGGAGTTTATATGAAAAAAATAGAATTTAATATGAACTCCAGCCTGTGTACTGTACAGCTATCAACTGCTATGAAATCTAAGAACGATTCACCTCTTTTCATTCTCATTATTGTAACACATCTCCATACAATGCCATGCTATCAGGATATTAGGAGATTAGGATATTGACATCTTTATCTCCCTTAGCACATCAACAGTCATTATGGAAACCATCTTAGGAGATGCTAAACAACATTGTGAGCTGAAGCCTTTTGTGTTCTCATGAAGATGAGGGACTGTCAAGGTTTCAAGTGTGGGACTCAATCGCAGGACTCACGCTAGGTAGAAGTGACAAGGTAGTTTCTTTACAGAGGTGACACCAAGTGGGATATATACATATATACAGTGCGGGGAGGGAAGCAGGGGTCCAGGGCAGCCAGGGAAAGGTCCGGCTAGGGGAAGGTCCAAACTCCTCTTCACACAGCCAGTGACTCACAACAATCCACAATCCAATCCTGTCCAAGCTCACTCACACTCACGCTCATCCACTCGGGGTCCACGGGAAACAGGCAAGGGTCCAGGGAAGTCTGTACACAAGAAGAAAGGTTGACGTTAGTAAAGAGCACTAGGAAGACACGAGGAAATCTCTAGGCGAGCTGGCTTACACTGACGGAAGTTAGTACAACGATCCAGCAAAGAATCAGATTCCACTGGGGCCTTATCAGTGATGGAGGGCAGGCGAGTAATAATCCGTGATGGAAGACAGGTGAGTAGATCTGCATAGGTGAGTCCTGAGGCGGGGACCAGAGCCAGACTCAGCCCTGGAGGTGAGGAGCGAAGGAAAACCACAACAAAAGCAACCCAGAAACCCTGGGACCATGACAGTGACAAAATTTAAATGTGTACACATTAGTATTTTAATTCAGTGAATTTTCTGTTGATTGTGTAATGTGAAAGGCGTGCTTATAACTTCACATTTTCTAGAATCTGCAGCACATTTGGGCATCTTTGAGTGCATTATTTTGATTTAATAACCTGACTCTTTACTCTCTGTTTTCTCAAATCATTCCCATCACCCCTCGTTTTTGACTGCACTGCAGAGATTTGTTGAGTGAAAACTCTGTAATAAGCCACTGCTACTCTACAGTCGCAGCACCAAGTGACAGCCAAGTGTTAACATCTAGTGAGCTTAATGTTCTATCAAGCTTGTCAAACTGCCACAACTCAAGTTAAATGTTAATGTTACGCCGGTGTTGGAGGATATTTAACTATGCGCTAACACCAATTTTATGAGGTAATAACAGCTCAGTGCTATGTATATAGCTGCCCTGTTGCCACAAAGTGGTTCAAAATCAATTATTATGGTTACACCATGTGTGCGTTGACCAGTTTCAAAGGCAACTGATTATTGAGTATATCTTAATACATTTGTGGGCCATTTTGATTGTTCTGGTATACTTAAAGAAATAAACAGAGTAAAATAATGTCTGCATTTTATTTTATATATACATACAGTACTTATATCCAAATTTGAAGGATTTGGACAGACAATTCTTTTTAAAATAAGGATGAAGAAGGAGAAAAGAAAGAAAGGAGCAAAGAGCGACAGAGGTTGCATAGTAAGAAAGATGAAGAGAAGTGCCAAAATGTAGAGCCAAAATATTCACAAAAAATACCTTGCCAATTTCTAACTTTATCACCGAACTGAACGTGTCTTTGCCACTTTTGACCAGCATATTGTGTGGTCTTATCTCTTTGTAATTGTGTTTTGATAGTACGCACACAAACACAGGTCAGTGGAGCCTACATCAAAAGAAATCCCATTGCCCCGAGAGCCACAGGGACAGAGGTGTCTGGTGGATTATGGTGTGCGTGCTGTCTCTAAGAGTAATCTCCGCTTCAGTGAATTGCCGCAGCTGAAAAGGAGGAAAGTATATCCCTGACATCTGAGACATACAGCCAGACTGGACTTAACCACCAGCACTTCACACTGTACACCAACAGAGCAATCCCTAGATATATCTGAGCAGCCCTGGAGATTCTTCTGTTCACATCTGTCTTCCTGCATCACACACAGACATACAAACACACACATACAAACACTTGCCCATCACAGAAGTTTTATGTTTCTCGATGTCAGCATTTATCAGACTGTGGGCCCGACATAAGGGTCCGTAGAGGAAGGCGCAGTAATCTGTCAGCGCAGTAGGATCAGTCTATATTGATGTCAGAACAACATGTTTCAAACTGTACTTCTGGACCATTTTCTATTACCAGAGTCATAGAATAACATTTGCAAAAATGTATATTATAAAAAACACTTAGCAGAACAAATCTCATGTTTGCAATAACCTCCTGAGGAATCGTTTGGGTCCACATGTTTCCTTTGGAGGGAAGGATCACTGGAAATCAGTACAACTATTTTCTTAGCAATCATCTTTATCTGATGAAATATTCTTTTCATGATGGGACTGGGAGTGGTTTCTGCCAGTCTCTACATCCATAGGGTACAAGGGCTCACTGAAAGATTTGATTATCTGAAAATGATGTTAAGTGTATGCTGTGAACCCAGTTATCATATTATCCATGTTCCACCACCCTCATTAAAACAGAAAAGAAGAGAATATTTATTGACAGAATGGTGTTCACCTCTCCAGAAGAGTTTCTGATACTCATATAATTAACATCCAGGCAGTGTAAGGCTGCTCTGGTTGCTGGTTCTTTATATAAACGGAGTAACTAGAATAGTAATGCAAAAACACAAATGTGTCTCTCAACTCAAATAATTTCTTGAAATCATTGTGTGTAAGAATCCACTTTCTTATGTTGTGACAAACCAGAAACATTTAGCATGACGTGAAAGTGCCCAAGTTTTCTAGAGGTCACAAAAGGTGCTCCACAGGACACAATACCATACCCTGTTCTCTTCACTTGACCTGAGGTCATAGCTTATAACTGTGCATATGACCTATTATGTCATCACTTACTCCCTCTGTTGACCACGCTCTGTCTAATTTAAAATATGTCATTTTAGTTATTCGAAAGGCCTACAATAGATTAAAGCTTTTAGTAAATCCAACCAAATGTCATTTCAGATCTTTATCAGATCTCAAATGGTAAATCCACCAGGTTTTGTCACCGGTGTTGTCTTAAACAAATATTCGCTTTCCCTAATTATACGCCATTGTTTAATCATTTAATCATTTTCCATTGTTCTTTGCCCCGGCATCTTGTTCTTATAGTCCTGCTGTGGTGAACTGTGGTACATGCCACTGAGTTCCAGCACAGAACACACTACAAAATCACAGAAAACAACAAATATAATCTTGGCTCGCCACTGGCCCCACTCAACAGATTTACGTTCCTGTCAATTGGTCTGCATCACAAAATGAATTCAAGTTGAAGTATCACCATTTTAACACACTAGAGGAGATTTCAGAGGTGCAAGTAAAAGAGAACATAACAGGATTTCTACCAAGCGATCTATAAATAAAAGTTAGATTGAAAACGATCGACCAGTTTCAAGTTGCGTAAGGTTTTTGGCAAATTCCCACTATTTTTTGATAACATCTCATATTTTAATTGTATTGCAACCATTTTCGTGATTATTTTTATTTCTGTAATAGATATCATTGTAAATGAGAGCTTTGCTTACAGCTGGTTTCCTTCTGTTTAAATCGCGGTATCTCTAATCAGACGTACGCATGACTTTGATCTAAATAATAATTACGTGTATGAAAATCTTGTAGATCTTTAGGGTATTTTCTGTACAGAAAATGTATGATTCTTGCTCATCAGGATAAATGCAAACTATTACTAAGTGTGTGTGTGTGTGTGTGTGGGTATGCATATGAGAGAGCGAGAGAAGAGAAATCCTGCTGAGGCCGCGTTTGTCAGGTAAATGGTGACGATGGCACCAATAAAATGGAGATACTAATGTTCATGAAGGCAATAAAAGAGTGTGTGAAGTAGCCTTCCCAGCAGACTTGAGGGTTGCGGGGGTACTAAGACTAACTGCTTCAAAATGGTTATGGCTGTCATTATGACGCCTCTGCATCTCTAACAAGAACAAGTTATTGTACAGAAGAAGATAATCTAGTAGACACTTGTGTGTGGGGGTGTGTGTGAGTTTACAGTGATCTATATCCAGGTGTGTTTTACATTGCACAATCAAAGACTATGGCCGTGTGTTTTATGTATCTGTAGTGTTACCTGTTTTTCAGTGAGGGCTCCCAGTAGTGTCTTTAAAACCAACAATGCAGGGGGAGAAAGCCTGGGAGCGATGTGTGCTAAAAGTACATGTCATCTTCAATAAAGGATGACAGAGTTCACAGGTTTACAACAGCATCCTGTTCCCTGTACCACTGTAGGCAGCAGCATTATGTAGCACACAGAGTGCCTCTTCACAACAGTGGTGAAACATTACTCTATTCATGAAGTGGTGGTTTGAATGCTGCTGATGTCTGGGGCGATGCTAAGATGTGGTACAAACTGTGTTCACTTTGCCAGATGTCTGTGGGGAAAATGTGAGAAGTCCTTTGAATAGCTTGCCTGTGTGCTCTCACGTTTCATTTCTATGAATTTGCATGTAATTTTTTTTCTGCTTTCCATAAAGGGACTCCATTGTCTTATTTGTTGCACCCGAACAGAACATTCTAGTCCCTCAGCTGGCCATACACACACATGCACATGTAGGCAGGATTGGAGAGACGAGCGCAAACTGTAAAAAGAATAAAAACAGAATGAAGCTCAAATTGCATCATATCCTCATTATTATCCATCCTATTCTGCATGTGTTAAATGAGAAATTCTGTTTTATAGCCCCAAAGAACTGGCTGACTTCCGAGGATTTCCATGCTCAAAAGCATGGAAAAGTACGAGCTAAAAGGAATATTCTGTTGTTTCATTCTGTTTTATGCTGCTGTTGTTTTTTAATTCTGAATCATGAAAGTTAGCTGAAATCATGGAAATGGTTATATTCTAATGGTAAAAACCTTTAAAAACAAAGCTGTTGTTGACATTCTTCCTTTTCGGTGTCTTTTCGGCAGGCTAGATGAGCTCCGACAAATCAATTACAAGTCACAAATACTATTTAGAGTGACATTTGTCATTTCTAGAACAGGGTTGAGCTTGCCAGACAGTTAATCTGCTGAGAAAAGCTGAGAAGACTTGTGAAGCAGGAGATAGCCACCTCTGGGCTGACAGAGCCTATCTCAGCTTTGTCTGTTTGCACATATGTCATCTCTATCTCCATTTTTATATTGTACAGCTTTTGTATACTACACCAGGGAAACCTACCATACAGATACACAAGCACTTGCTGACAGGAGGACACTGATTTGATCATACATTTCCCACAATCCTCATTTTCGTTTATGTACATGCACACACATACACAAAGTCACGCAAGCATTTAAATAATCATGTGTTCTTTCCAAAAATGAAAATAATTATTTAAAAAAAACAGGCTGTTTGAAAATTGACTAAGCTCTTTAACTGAATGTTTCATGGAGCAGGAGATATATGATTCTCATATTTAATAATCTGTGTAAGAAGAAAAAGAAAAAAAAAAGAGGGGAGCACCCCAGACCGTGATTCATTTCAGTTCCTGGGGCACAATTCTATCTGATCTTGTTTACTTTGTGCAACCATGATAGTATCTGGACAGAAGACGGATTTAATTGTTCAAGTGTGGCCTGTAATTCTTTTGGTTCCTGAGATCTGGTGAAAGAACAATTTAAGAATGAATGAGAGCATATGTCTTCAGTTAATCTCTGTTCACCTCATATAGTTGTAAGAGAAAAGACACGTTCAGTTAACATAAAGCACCTTTAAAGATAAAAAGCAGGCAGTTTCTTTATCAATTGCAAGGTAGAAATATATTTTATATTTTTACCTTGTAATTCCATATCTTATATCTTTCAAGGTATTTACAGGTACTGATTACATACAGTCATGTGAAAAAGAAAGCACACCCTCTTTCCTCTTTAACGTTTTGTGTATAAGGACATAACAAAGTCATCTGGTCCTTAGAAGGTTTTTAAAAGAGGTAAATACAACTTCAGTTAAACAACAGCATATGACATTATACACCCTCACTGCTTCTACAGGAATTAAGATGGTACGTAGCAGCCAGGTGCTGCTAGTCAAATGCATTTGATTACTTGATCATCAACAAGTGTGAGCACCTCTGAAAAAGCAGAGCTCAGTTTGCTGGTCTGGAGCAGTCAAGTGTACGTTAACACAATACCAAGGAGGTAAGACATTAGCAATGATCACAAAGAAGCAACTGTTGCTGCCCATTTATCTGGGAAGGGTTACAAGGTCATTTCCAAATAATTTGAAGTTCATTGTTCTACAGTGAGAAATGATTCATAAGGGAAACACATTCAAGACACTTGCCAGTTTTTTACAGGAGGGAACATCTCAGAATTCAACTCAGAATTCCAACTCAGACCTGAGAAGTTGAAAAAAATCCAAGAATTACATCTCTACAGGCCTCAATTAGCATGTTAAATGTTAAAGTTCATGATTGTACAGTTAGAAAAAGACTGAACTATTATGGCTTCTTTGGAAGGGGTGCCAGGCTAAGGTCTCTTTTCTGTAAAAACAACATGGCAGCACAGCTTAGGTTTCCAAAGTTACATCTGAACAAACTAAAACTCTTCTGGAACAATGTCCTTTGGACAGATGAGACCAGAGTGGAGATGTTTGGCCATAATGCATAGTGCCACGTTTGGCAAAAACGAAACATAGTATATCAGCACAAACACATCACACCAGCTGTCAAGCACTCTGTTTGTTTTGCAGGCACGGGACCTGGTCATCCTGCAGTCACTGAGTCAACCATAAATTCCCCTGTATACTAAAGTATTCTTGAGTCAAATGTGGGGCCATCTGTTTAATAGCTTTGCCCAAATTTGACCACGCAACAGAACAATGATCCCAAGAACACCAGCAAATCTCCAGCAGAATGCCTGAAAAAGACAAGAATCAAGGTGCTGCAATGGCCCAGTAAAAGTCCAGACCTCAGCCTGATTGAAATGCTGAGGTGGGACTGAAAAAAAGCTGCACATAAACAATTGCCCACAAACCTCAAGTAATTGAAGCAAAGTTGTAAAAAATTCTAGGGCCCAAATTCCTCTGCAACGATGTGAGAGACTGATAAAGTCATACAGAACGTAATAACTTGAAGTAACTTCAAGTTTTTGATAAGTTATTGAGTGAAGTTAGTCTTTCACACACTGCATCTGTATTTGGGCTTAAATAATTTTAAGATCTACTAAAGGACTGGATGTTTTTTTGTTTAACTATGTCCTGATAAATTAAGAGAGGGCCACTGTCTTTTTCATATGACTGTACTGTATCTTTTTACAAATTATATAAAAAAAAAACCCAAGAAATATATTTAACAAAATGCCAGATATTCTAATTTGATAGATACGAGTGTATGGTGACCGTTTGTCTTTTTTCTAGCATTTTATTGGTATGTATACTGCATTAACACACACAAAAAATAATCAATAGAAAATAACCAGATATGAGATGAATGTGTAAGTGATATTCTCTTTGGCACAATATCACACAGACACACACACACACACACACACACACAAGCAGTGAGCTCACTCAACCCCCTGCCATGTTCTGATTTAAGAGTAAATGCAGCACCATGTTCCCCATAGCGATAGTGATGGGTAGCACTGTGCCTGCTGCTGCGCACTACTCGTCTCTCAACACCAAATTCAGGGTTTAACTGGGGTGGACTTGGGGGCAGTGATAGAGGGGAGTAGGGGAATCATAGGCTCTTCCATCATCTGGTTTACCTCTCAGCATCTCTCTGCCAGCTTCTCACTCTGAATAATGATGCTCTTCTCCCTCCCTCTGATTATACTCCCCACACAGTAACCAGCTGCCAGACCACACATCTCCTCCTCTCTCCTGCAACACTCTGCCACTTATTCAGTGTTGGTTCTGCCCCTTGTCTCTGCGGCTTCCATTTTGTCCATTTCAGAGTTAATCTCAACCATATTGAAATACTTAATGTATAATAGGACCATCATCAGATAATAGAAGGTGTACAAGAGTTCAGAATAATTTTCCCCGTGATGTATTAAAAATTTATTATACACACCTCACCGACACAACTTGATGCTCCACCTTGTCTTGCTTTTCCAGAGCACTGCAACCAGCCTAACCCTCACACCCTCCTCCCTGAACCCTCGTCCCCTCCAGCAGTCAGGTTTTTACAAGAGATGGCTTTTTTGAACCTTTGTCTGGGCTCATTCTTAATTTATCAGCTGCTATTTGTATGAGGTAGAGGTAGAAGTTTGATTCTATTCCTGGTGTGTAGCAGTGTCCAGCAGGTTTGTCAGTGATAGCTCTATTCTGTATTACCAAGTGTTTCCAAGTCTTCCGATGGAGTCCAGGAGGGCCTGATTATCTTACTTTCTCACTGCAGCCGTAAGAAACTCACATACCTATTCCATGAGCTATTAACTAACGGTTAATAGCTCCAACTTGTGTTTTTAAGTTTTGCTTAAAACCCAACTATTGGGTTTATATTTTAAATCCTATCCCATAATAAATCCTGTATTGGATATTTCTAAATTGGCATGTACACACACACTTTAGCAACATGCCTCATTGAGGCAAACACTTTTTTTCCCCTTTGTTTAAGTGCTTTTTATCTAACATTCCCACACATTCACACGACACATCGGAGATCAGATTGCAGTTAGTGTCTTCCCCAAGCATGCAGACTGGGGCAGACAGGGATCGAACCACCAACCATTCAGTTAGGTAGATGACCTGCTCTACCTCCTGAGCTATAGCCACCAAGTGAGTGATGTTAAGGGATCATCTTTATGTTTTGTGTTACATCAGAAGACTTTGCATTAAAGATAATATAGCGAGGATATTAATCATATATAGCGGCTAAGCTTATGTTGTCCTTCATTGTCTGTATTTCACTCCATCTTAATCTTGTCGGTTGATTGGTCTTAGGGCAGGGGTAATTACAGCTTTATGTTGTAGCAACAGTTTTAACCAATTATCAACATTGTAATAATGACTTTTTCCCCTAGAAGTCTACTACATCAGAGCCTCGTTTAAAATCTGTTTGTTTCAGCTTTATAAAAAAAAAAAGAGTATTTTATGGTTTTTGAGAGTTGACTCAACATGATAATAAATATAATATGAGACAAGATAATAAAAGCACATAGCTCCAGTCAAATAGCAGTACTCTCCTAGTTACAAATAATTAACTCATTATTTAGAAACTGAGACGCTCTCTAATGTGAGAAGTAACAGTATGATTTTATTTCTTACCTCATTTGCACTATTACTTTCAAACATTAGCCAAGGGTATTTTTTTTTTACTGTATTACACAAGTATCTCAGACTACAAAAAGAAATAGCAATTTGGTCGATATTTTTTGAGGATTCTTTCATCCCTTTCTCTTCCCACACAGCCTTAAATGTAAAAAAAACTGCTGTTTTCATCTTCTGATCAGTGATTGTACGAAAGCTTTTAAACTTTGAGCTCCCAGTGAGTGTCTTTTGACTCGTGCCTTAGTCCGTATGTGTTTTTGTCCGTGTTGTTATACTGCACTTTTGTGTATGTGGAAGCTGTTTGAAGCAGTTTGTATTGCACCCAGTAATTATAGAATGAATATACACTCATTATGGTAGGAACTGCGTTAACGCACTGTGAAGGGAAAAGATGCATTAAGTTAGGAAAATACAAAAAAACAAATGACCACACAAATAACGCTGCTATGGCTCTTTATTCTGTTATTCAATGGCGCCATTTAAGTGTGAAAAACCAATTCAGTATGACTGGAGACTTAATTTTACAGTGTTATTTTGTTTATAATGGACTTTGGAAAAATGTTTTAACTTATATCACTAATGTAGTAACCTCTGAGAATGTTTGAAATGGCTTGCACTTTCCTGTGGACGGCTTGAACAGTGTCCACAGGAATGTATGTTTTATAATATTTTTTTTCTGTTTTCTGGCTATATAAAGACCTTATATGAATTAAATATACTGGCGTTCAGGTACCATAAGGAGAGGGTAGGGAGGTTATGGTCAGTCTGTAGTGTTTGGGACATTAATCGCCCACAATCCTCCATCACCTCTGACCCTGCCTTTTGACGGCATCTGCACCTCCTGTTCAGCTTGTACTTCCTTATCCTTTTCATCACCTTCCTTCTCAAACGCATCTTTTACATGTCTGCAAATATTTTTTGATGATGTTGCCCAATTTGATCATTCATAATTCTAGATTTTTCTTTGTTTTCCTCATCAAATATCTTTTGGAAGTATGTTTCCCTTCTCTCTAATAGAATTTAGAAATTTGTCGAGACTTTCTTAAGAAACCGAGGCTTATGTTGTGTTGAGAAGGCCCTCTAATGACATGCACATAAAAAAGAGCTGTCTGGAGCAAAAGAAGAACGAAGGGTTATGTGTGCAATATTCATGAAATTAAGATTTGGAGGACAGCAGGCAGGAGTCACGCTCTTACAAAGCTTTTTCTGAAAGCACGACCGTCTATAATCTGAAGCATGTGGGACCAAATGTCATCTCACATTGTCTCCTAATATACACATGATTGGCAATCGCTTTAACCTCTTGTAAGTGATGTATGCTGCAGAATTGATTGTTTTTATTTTAATCACTCAAGAATGAACAAACATTCTTGAATACACTTTTATTATAACCCGGCTGAATGAATGGTGTAGCTATGTTCAGTACCACCATAAACCGAAAACAAGTGCTGGCAGTTGATTGTTCGAAGTGCGTCATTCAGTTCCAATTATAGTCTCAGAAGCCTGCGGGCAACAGTCATGTAAGAAAAGGAAAGTGATTTACAGCACCGATACAATGCAAAGTTGCATCTAAGAGGGGAGATATGCAGACAGGGCCTGAGGCTGGCTGACTGACCCCAGGATTGGGTCATTAGATCCAAACCAGTCAGAGAAAATTTAACGGAACTAATAATGACGGAGCCTACTGACCTCAAGCCCTCAGCCTTGCGAGCAAGAGAAATGACTTAGCTTTGACTCAAATGGTCAGCCATGGAGAATCTTTCTATGAACGAGCCAGCTTCCTAATGAGCAGCCTAATGAAGCACTGACAGGACTTTTGTCTTTCACTGTGCTGTTGTGCAGGCAGTGATCGTTTATGACACAGGGAGAAGATCCAATGACTCAGGGAGAGACTTGGCAAAAAAAAAAATCTGTGATTTATTGAACAATAAACTTCTTTATCCTGGCATTGTTATTCATATTAACAGCTCTCATGATGTGAAATCTGAGTCAATCACTGAAAATGATATATGCCTATCAGACAGGCACATTGTGCTATTGTCAGATGCAGTGGAGTCATTCCCATCCCTGCTGACACTGTTGCTGTGCTCTGTTGTCACTGATCTAATTATCTGTTTTGAAAGCTTAACACTTTATGATTCACATCCCATTTCCCATCTTATCATTTTTTTGGTCCCTTCCTCCTTTTGGTAGGTTGTGTGACTGTACCATTAAGTTTGTCTTTACTGGTTTAGATGTCACTAAGCATCTGCTGGGTATCTGATGCTCAGCATGGGTGTTTGCAGCCACAAATCAAGTTCCAGCAGGACTTAAAATAAATGGGGCTCAATCTAACCCGTGGAGAACACATTTAATATTTGCAGTGTTTGTTTGTTTGTCTGATGTTAAACAGCAGTGATAATTAGTACCAGTCATTGCTTTGATGGTTTCATTTAGTTTTTT